>BQNB010016038.1:0-72234 GCA_026074375.1 Tanacetum coccineum
TTAATTCGCGTCTTGTGTGATCGAGTCATATGTTTGTGTTAATAATTTTCATGGTTTTGCAGTAACATTTTTACAGGAAATACTTGACGGATATGCGTGTAGAAAATTTTGAACGAGAAAAAAAATAATTCTCTACAGGTAGTAGAGACGACGTCTGATTTTCCAAAACGGCATCGCCACTCCTGTACAGGAAAATTTCGATTTCTGTTTTTAAATATTTTGCATAATTTCCGTAATTTGAAAATTGCTTAGAAGATCTACAGTAAACAATGAATAACTTTAACACATTCATCCTATCTTTTTAATAATAAGTCTGTTGTTGAGTCAAAACATAAAGTTATATAGTTCTATGTCTATTATTCTTGCCGATTTTAAGCTAGGTATGTTTACACCATGTCTTTGATTTGCAGGTTATATTTGATAAGTAGAAGCCCGGGAGTTCTTTGGAGTTTCATGAGGACAATTCTTGGATGACGATTTAGCTAGGATCATTATTTCTTCTCTAAATTTGAGCATAACCAAGGGAGTACTAGTTTCTTTCGCCCTCTTTTCTCTTCTCTTTATTCGTTTACGGGTACTTTGCAGAACAATGGGGACAATGTTCAAAATAAGTGTAGGGGGGAAATAAAAGCCTTAGAAACTATTCCACCATTTGTCTTTGCTTGAACATAAAATGATGAGTTATCTATCGAAACATAAATCATAAAGGGAAATTTTGACCCAAATTTAAAATTTTCATCACATAACCGGTGAAACTAAGTAGCTAGAGCGTCTCATTGATAGGGAATTATACGACTAGCACAAAAACCCTTCCACTCAAATGAATTCACCCCCAAAATTGTGAGGTTTACGCCCCTAGATCTTTAGGAATTCGGGTATCCACCATTGATGCCCAAGATAGTTTATATCTCTAAGCTTTCTCGAGTTAGGGTTCGAATGCAGTCATATGTGTCTATTCCGTCTTTGTTACGGATGTGTACGTATGGTCTTGTCACCTTTTCTGGAGCTCTTAGCATTGATATTAAATTATATGAGTGTACCGGTAGTATATAACTTCTAGAACTTGCTTTAGTGATGCATCCCGAGACTGCGTAGTGAGTAATAATATTTGCTAAATGATAAGAGGCACTAGGATTAACCCATGTTTAAAACCTGTAATTGTTATTTTAGTCACCCCGACTATATAACTATCCCACACCCTTGTTCGCGCTCACTTTTAGTGCGAGATCCCCCTAGTGAAACCTCAACCATACCCTTAAACCAATTGTGCCACCCAAAACCTTAGCTTACCCTACATGTACTCGCTTTTAGTACATCGTTGTGTTACACCCTTAGTTAATTATTGGAGTACACAGTTGCTAAGTCCTTATCCTTGTATATATTGTTTTGGGACGATTGGGATTCATGGTAGTATTTATTTCGCGAAAGAATGGGGAAGAAAAGTTAAGTCAAGACCCCCATATGTATGCCGAGTAGTCTACATGTTATTTTGATCCGACCAATTTGGGTCATTAGATTAGTTTGCTTATCGAGTCTGTAAAAAGTTCAAGTGTAAGGGTGATCTATAAACCCCAATGATGTATTATGTGTTGCAAATGGTAGGGCAAAAGTGTACGAAAAAAAATATATATAGAAAAAGTAGAAAAAATGTATGGGCTACCATTTGCGTTTATCAGTTTTATTTGTTAGTTTATTTATTCATGTTCAATATAGAGTCAATAAAAGAAAAAGAAAGAGTTTGATGTAGAGTATTGTAGAGTTTGTATATCTTGTCCGAGTCTTCGACTAGCAGCCACGTCAACGTGTATTCCCATAAGATAGTTGACTAACCACTTCACTTAAATCCACCCAAATGTCACTCTCCCAAATGCCATCCATTTCTATTTACATGTATCCCACACAATTATACATCACAACCTTTTAAAGTCCTCTTTGATGGTAACTATTAGTACTTTCGCTAGCCTTTGATAGAAACTTTTAGTACTTACGCCTTGCGACGGAGGTTTGTCATATATCAATCCAAAGGGAAAAATATATGTTATGACAGGTAAAGAGATTTAAATTTCCGTTTCCCATATTGTTATAATTCATATATACACCCGAGATTAAAAAAAGAATCAAACACATATTGTGATGTGCTAGTGTAAAATTTCCTGTGCTTCTAGTTACGAGGTCTAATTGGTTGTGCCATAAACTCCTTTAAAGAGTAAGTTAAATGCCCTCGATATTGCTATTGTCTAGGTAGAAAAGCTCATTTGCTTGGGGACAAGCAAATCTTAAGTGTAGGGGTATTTGATGAGGTGTAATTTTATATACTTTTCAGGGTCATTTAACCCCTATAATCATGCAAAAAAGGCTTAAAATATGTGCTTAATCGTTTCTTTTTGCATTTTTAGAACTTGAAAGACATTTGGAGGAAATACACGTGACTTGGGCTTTATTTTGGAAGAAACGAGACAAGATTGCAGCTTTACACAATGAAGGCTTAAAGATTTGCTTATAGAAGGTGGAGACGGCGTCAGGATTACTCGTAACGCTGTCTGGATGATCAAGCGACCACGTCAGAAGAAAGTTTGATGATGTCTGGACTGTATCCGTCATAAAGAAACCCTATAAGATTCTCGACGTGACGGCATCAGGATTTATTGCGACACCGTCGCGATTCCTTTTCTTATAAATACAAACTCGAATTTAGGGTTTTATAGAGCGTATTAGGAGTGGAGTTCGATAGAGAATGACTTGTAGCTGACTTTGGGAGTATTTTAGGGTTTCCCAACCCTTTTGTACCTTCCTTAATTGCTTGTTTCAATATAGTGAAGTTATTTTACCCTTTAATCTTTCAATATGTCTTATTGTTTGATTGGTTATTGTGCTTTGCTTATCTCTAACATGTTAGGCTAGATCTCATTAGTGTTTGCTTATGATTGCATGTGAATTGGTATGTAGATCCTAATAGTATTGCTTCTTGATTGATGTGTGTTCATGTTTAGACAATAAAATCTTAGTTACTTAAGTGTATCGAAGATCTAGAGCGGCATTATTATGTAGAAAGGATTCCATCGGTAATATTCATCATACTACCTTACCCATATGTGGATGATCCCCTTTAAGTATTTTAATGCGCGTCTATCTCCCTAGGGGCCTTGTAATAGTCTTCATACTACCTTACTTATGCATTTCCCTAGCAAGGTATCACGTAGAAGGCGTTTTTGTGTAATTCGCCATGCTTCTCGGCTTGGTTTAAAAATGCGTTTTGCCAACCAATGCGCTAAAGGTCCCAAAGGCCATTGCGTGATGCGTGATGTGAATGCGAGCGCAATTTACATACGATGCGTTTAGTATTAAAAAAAGTATGAAACATATTTATAAATAGTATATTCCACCAAGTACTAATTAAATGCAATATACTTACAAAACAAGCTACTAACATACTGATTTTAGGCAAATAATCCATTTTTATAACAAATTGATCAAAATCAAAGCTTGACATAAAACACTAAGAAAAACACGAGATACTATATTATCGTGACCGTGTTTGTTTTTTACGTCTTTTTAACAAGTTGTATCTTTAAGCGGCCATTAAAACATGTAGGTATCTTTTATATGGTTTAATTTTGACTAAAATGACCTAAATTCTAGATTGCGACAATTGCGACCGTTGCTAGCATATACAAATGTGGTAAACTGCGATATAACGCGAACGCAATATGGGATGGCCTTGCATTAGGTACCATGAAGCAAAATTTTAAATGTAATGCAATGATGCGTGCAATTTGCATAATGATGCGCATATTTTTAAACCAAGCTTCTCAAAAATACTTACACATACATCACAAGTGTGACAAGGCAATAGAGTTAGGAAAAGCATACTAAGGATCATGCATGATTAAGTAAACACTTCATTTTTATCATACGAATTCTCCACATTAGATTAGTTTAATTATTAGATAATTAGTTTAAAACAAACCCCCTTTAAACCCAAGATTTTACTTGCTTTCATAAAAGATAAAAAATACAAAAATATTCTGCTTTCAACCTGTAGACCTTAGTTACATTTAGTTCGAACCTTCACACGTTATTCCTCTAGAAAACGATAACAACCCCCGTGTCTTGCCTATACTACACTACAACGGTTAGGTACACTGCCCATGGAGTTGTAAAACTTATTGAGAGTTTCACAGCCCTCATCAGTAATCAACCGCAACATCAATAGTTTTCCTATCGAAATGATTCCATACATCTGAAGTAAGTTTCCTCTTATTCCCATTTAATTTTGTTGCTTCATCTTGAAAGGGTTGTTCATGTCCTTGAGACTCATTCATGCTTTGAGATTGATTACCATCCACTTGTGTTGGTGTATTAGTATTATTTATTTCTCTATCCGTATCCATGTTCCTAAACAAGAGATGGTTTAACATAAAAAACAAATAAGAGCCTATTAGATGGTAAAAAACAAATAAATCCTATCATAATGTAAAAAAAATATGCCTAAGTGCCTAACCACAGTGATTTCGTTCATGAACAATGTAAGAAAAATATGATTTCGTTCATAAACAATGAAAAAAAATGGCCTAAGTATGAAGTGCCTAACCATTTGTAAATATTACATGCAAAAGCAAACAATCTTCTCCATCATTATCGCTAAGCTAATTGTACCATTTGTTGAACTCACGCTAGCCACTTATAATTTTATATGCAAAAACAAACAACCTTCTCCATCATAGGTGAAAAGGATCAAATGATCAATACACATTTACACTCTCATTACTATTGTAATGATTTCAAGTTAAACAAATATGTATCCAAGTCCAATGGCTGATTAAATTACTAAATAAACAAACAATTAATACATTAAAGATAAAGTTAAAAAGATAGAAGAAGAACATGGAAACATAAACTCCAAAGATAAAAGAACGAGAATTAAAGAGTCAAGCGTGACTATGTATTTGTAATTACCAAGATACGGTAGGTAAAAATAACTTTTAAAATACGAGTAGTCAAATATTTTGTACAAGGCTAGGAGCCTACAAATTTGGGCCTTATATAAAAATGGCAATAAAAACGGGTACGGATTCGGGTAAACGGGTACGAATATGGGTACGGGTAAATGGATGCGGCTATTACCAAAACTCGTAACCGAACCCGTACCCGGGGAAAAATAATATTTCTACCCGAACCCGTATCCAAACCCGTTAACCCGTTCCTGGACCCGACCCAACCGTTTCGGGTTTTGATTTTTCCCATCGGTTTCAGGCGGTTTTGTCATCCCTATTAGGGAGTGAAGGATTCACAGTTGAGGGATGGATCTGAATACGATGGTAGTGGTGCGGTTCAACAAGGTAGAGCATGTGCAGATAGGTCTAAAAAAGTGGTGCAGGTGGGTCTAAACAGGGTAGTGCAGTTGCAGGTGGGTCAAAAGAAGGTGCAGGTGCAGGTGGGTCCAAAAAAATGGTGCAGGTGGTTCTAAAAAAGGTGGTGTAGGTGGGTCTAAACAGAGTAGTGCAGGTGGGTCAAAAGGAGGTGCAAGTGCATGTGGGTTTAAAAGGAAAGTTGTGTCAAGTGTTGGAACACAAAAAAGACAGGGTAAGAAGAGGATGGGGACTTCTGGATTTGCTAGATGGTTTGGATTGCAAGATGAACCGGTGCAGACTCAAGATGATCTAGTGCAGACTCAAGATGACCCAATGCAGACACAAGCTCACCCAGTGTAGACACAATATCAAGACCAATTGGAGCAGACACACGAACAAGCTGAGATATACTTAACTCAAGTGGAACAGCACACGAAAAAAACTCAGAACCAAGTGCAGACACAAGAACAACCAAAACAAGTAACATTGAGGAGACCAAGTGCAAGAATCCTCCAAAGGAAGTTGGCAAAACAAGGTAGTAGTCAAAACACTGCATTTAATGTGGAGCAAGTTTGAATAGTTAACTTTTAATATGCCCATTTTGTACATCATGTAAGGGCATAAGTTGCTGAACATTAAAATAATATGTTAGGTCTGTAATATTTGGGCATAACTCATTAATACCAAGTAGGATCAACTAAGCTAACAATTTATGTAATGAACCATTAAAAAATAGCCCATTTTGTAGAACATGTGAGGGCACTAATTTATGGTCATTCATAAACATATATGATCAATGAAATATCCAACTTTGGAGTTTCTTGTGTTATTATCATTTGCAAAATTATGAAATATATAGTATTAAAGTGTAGAAATTGTTAATAAATAAAGTGTAGGGGCTAAATAATAAAGTGTGTAAACTGTTATTAAAAAAAGGGTTAAAGGGTGAGAATTATTAGATTTTAAAGTGTAGGGCAAATTATCACATGGGAAACAAGTCTAACGGGAAAAGCTGATTAATATAGTGCCACGTCAAATTACTTATGTTAGAGTGCTATAATAGGAGGATTAGGAAAAGATTTGTATTCTTTAGGAAAATTAATATTTGGATGTATACAATAGTAAAAGGTTGCAACTTTGATACTTTTTTAGACCGTTAGCCCTTTTATGAATAGGTTTAAGAAATTCGAAAATGTTTATATCTTATTTTCATCATATCAATAAGTCATTTTACATCTATGTAACATTAAAAGGTCATAGTTCTTGGATCAATTCATAAACTCAATATAACTAATGCATGCATAATACAATCATTTATAAAGTTGTAACATTTTTTATTATAGTGAAAAAGGGTTATAATTTATTGATTTGAGATGACATTTTATAGTGGATGCCCTTATGTTGGGATACAATATCAATTAAATATGAAGTATACAAAGTAAGTCTTAGTAATTTTTTTCTGTTGACAATCAAAAGTATGAAACAAGTAACAGGTTCAAAATACAAAGCGGAATCTTTATTTTAAATTAGGATATATACTATGAATGGAGTAACAGTAGCTACAGTAGCTACATTAAAACAGTGCCGCCCCAAAAAAGTAACCCGTTTTGTATAGTCTAGCCCATTGTTACTTTACATTGTTCAGTCTACATAATGTTAGTGATTATCCAGCTAACCACCACCTCATTATCCTGCCTCATCATTCTTCCCCAATTTTCCAGATTCATCTACATAAACTCTACACCCATAATCAAGATACATGTCAGTCAATATCAACCTATACCCTTTTCTCTCTAAACGAAACCGCAAGCACACAAAGGCACACACACAAACTTCCGATCTAAAATCCACAAGTTCCGGCCGACTCTGTCCCACCTGTACACCGGATGACTGCCAGGATATCTATCCGGGATGAGCCATCTATATCACTTCCTCCTATGAAGAGTGTACGAGAGACGTCTTGCCTTAACCACCCACCACCATCACCAATTACTCCACTATCATACTCCATTACCACAGATACCACACCAACACCCCATAGCCCTACTCATATAGAGATTCCCATAGTTGTTACCTCTTCGGAAGAGGGGCATCTTTGCTTCTCCCACCACTAGTCGTGAGGTCGGGGAGAGTTCAGCAGCAGGTGCTGCTAGGCAGGATAGACCTACCATAGCGAGGGAGGATCTTTATGGATTTGTCGATATGGTTGATGTCCCTCCTAGATGTTTCGAACGTCTAGGGTTAGACCTATGAACATACGGATACATGGGATGATCTGGTAGGAGCCATCGATGAGATTGCACCGACCACCGTAGAGGGGGTCAATCAGAGGGTTACCGATCTTGCTACCATTGTTGAGGAGGAGACTACCAGCATGTATGGTATTATGGAGGATGCTCAAGATGACCGGTCTCTACTAAGAGCCCGAGTCAACTTGTTGTATAGGGATAGGCCTTTTCATCGTCGTTTAGCAGTAATGATAGAGAGAGAGGCTAAGATGGCTCGTGAGGCTTGGGGACTATCCATGGATGCTAGCGACTATGCACGTTCAGATGTTATGTCACTACGTACTACAGTAGTGGCACAGAGTGCATTGATTTCAGAGTTACAGTCAGCAGATCACAGGAGACAGAGGGCGATTACAGAGTTATTGGCATCAGACCATAAGAGACAGGTTCAGTTGACTAAGACATTGAGGTTGCTGAAAGGACTACAGACACAGATGGTCGAGTTACGGAGACAGCATGGACCCGCAGAAGGTCCGTCACAGCCTGATGCACCAGGAGAGGCTGGTAGCAGTTCCTAGATTTGGTTATGTTATAGCTATGCTATGCAGCCTGTTAAGTATTATGGGTTATTCCCAGCTAGCAGACTGTATAGATCTTTTGTTTGTTTAGCTACCCAGTGGGTTTCTTTTTGTTCAGGTATTATCTACCTTGTACAGCATACTAAGTGTTACGGGTATATCCCGGCTAGTATGGCTTTAGGTTGTTTCTTTTGTCTTGTAACCTAAGTGTAGTAATCATCTTGTATCTGAACCGAACATGTATGTTTTTCCAAGTTATATATGAAATGGATGGATTACGTTATCTATGAAATCGAATTTATATTAAATGAATGTCGATTTGGTTATACCACGATTAATTTCAATAACAGTTGTACATTTCACTGTGTGATGTGATCTTGTTTTATTTAATGTGTATATGTTATGTCATAGTTATGATTTTATGAAATCTAACGAGTATTATGTTTTCTTGTGATTTAAAGAAAATGGCACCAAGAGGAAGGCCCACGAGGTTAAACCCAGATGCAACACCAACACCAGTCACAGACACTCATACCACTACATCTGTCACCAACGCCCAAATTCAGGCAATGATTAACGAAGGCGTTACAGCTGCACTGGCAGCACGTGATGCAACCCGAAATGGCGATGATAGCCATACTTCAGGAACGGGTGTCAGAAGGCTTGTGTAAGTTGACAGATGCTCGTGAATGCACCTACCCGGACTTCCTAAAATGCCAACCCTTGAACTTCAAGGGCACTGAGGGAGTTGTCGGACTCACTCAGTGGTTCGAAAAGATGGAATCTGTTTACAGCATAAGCAACTGTACAGTAGCATGCCAAGTCAAGTTTGCTACGTGTACCCTGCAAGGAAATGCTCTTACATGGTGGAATTCCCACGTTAAGACCACACTCCAATGAGTTGCACATGCATGCCATGAGACACTGAAGAAGAAGATGACAAACAAAAATATGCCCGAGGGGCGATTATAAGAAACTGGAGTGCGAAAATGAGGAGATTTGAAGGTAAAGGTAACGATGTAGTAGCCTATAGCCCACGTTCTAAGAACAGGCACTAAAGTTCGAACGAATGTTCCGGAAGAAATAACCAAGTTGAGAAAGAAAATCGTGGCTTGCCCGACACGATCCATGGGCAGTGGTGATGCAACTAGCAAAAACCCCTCTGCAGGATCCATTTGATTCCCACTGAACTCATGGACAAAAAGATCAACACTTGGGCTGAACGTCAGGCTGACAACAAAAGAAAGTCTGATGACACTGCCAGGAACAACCAGAATCAGCAACCAAACAAGAGACAAAACACTGGAAGAGCTTATGCCGCAGGAAATGGTGATAGGAAACCATACGGAGGGCCTAAACCTCTGTGTTCCAAATGTAACTATCACCATGAGGGTCCTTGTGCTCCCAAATGCAGCAAGTGCAACCGATTTGGTCATTTAGGTCGTGACTGTAGGAGTCCCCCAAATGTCAACACTAGGGCTAATCAGAGGGCTTGTTTTGAATGTGGTGCTCAAGGGCATTTCAAGAAGGATTGCCCAAAATTGAAGAACAACAACAACCGGGGTAATCAGGCTGGAAATGCCAAGGCTCAGGCAAAGGTGTATGCCGTGGGCAATGCAGGGGCAAATCCGGACAACAATGTCGTCACGGGTACGTTTCTCCTAAACAACCGATATGCATACCTATATTATATTGATAACTGGTGCCGATAGGAGTATTGTAATTCTACGCATTAAGCTCTCGAATTGTTTTCACTCCAACTGCATTGAAACATGATTATAATGTCGGAACTATGCCGACGGTCGAATAGTTGTGAGATTTTTAACACTATAAAAAAAAATTCCCCCCGGGGTTGTACGTTAAACCTCTTAAATCATCCTTTCAACATAGACCTAAAGAGCCCCGTAGAACTAGGTAGTTTTGACGTGATAATTGGTATGGACTGGTTGGCAAAGTACCATGCCGTTATTGTCTGTGCGGAAAAGATCGTTCGTATTCCTTTTGGAGACGAAATTTTAATCGTTCGTGGTGACGGAAGCAGCAATAAACACGGGACCCGATTAAACATCATCTCGTGTGCTAAGGCTCAAGAATATTTAACGAAGGGATGTCACGTATTCTTAGCAAATATCACCGCAACCAAAGACGAAGACAAGTCAAAGGAGAAACGACTTGAAGATGTGCCAGTTGTTCAAGAATTTCCTGAAGTCTTTCCTGAGGACTTGCCGGGTATACCACCCACTCGACAAGTGGAGTTTCGAATCGATTTGGTACCGGGTGCTACACCTGTAGCACGGGCACCATATAGATTAGCACCGTCCGAGATGAAGGAACTAGCGGAGCAACTGCAAGAACTTACGGACAAAGGCTTCATAAGACCAAGTTCCTCACCCTGGGGAGCTCCGGTTCTGTTTGTAAAGAAGAAAGATGGGTCTTTCCGGATGTGCATCGATTACAGGGAATTGAACAAACTGACAGTGAAGAACCGCTACCCACTCCCAAGGATCGATGACCTATTCGACCAGCTGCAAGGGTCAAGTATTTATTCAAAGATCGATCTGAGGTCAGGGTATCACCAGTTAGGGTTTTCAGAGAGGAAGACATACCAAGACTGCATTCAGACCTCGATACAGTCACTATTAATTCCATACCCCCCCCCCCCCCCACCCCCCCCCCCCCCCCCCCCCCCCCCCCCCCCCCTCATGTCTTTGGTTTGACTAATGCACCGGCCGTGTTCATGGACCTTATGAACCGGGTGTGTAAACCGTTAACTGGACCAATTTTGTAATTGTCTACATCGATGACATTTTGTATCTACTCCAAAAGTAAGAAGAACATAAGAACACCTTAGGCAGATCTTTGAAATTGCTTAGAAGGAATAATTATACCCAAGTCCCCTCCAGTGTGAATTCTGTATTTCCAGGGTACAATCCTCGGTCACGTGATTGACTGTCGAGGGTAATTCACAGATGACCCATGCCATGATTAAATTCTATCAAAGATTGGGCGTCTCCTAAAACACCAACAGAGATTCAGCCATTTTATGGGCCTTGCCGGCTATTATAGAAGAATTATTAAGGGTTTTCAAAGATCGCCAAGACAAGACCAAAACTAACCCAGACAGGTGTCAAGTTTTGATTGGGGCGATAACAAGAAGCAGCTTTTTCAACTGTTGAAACAGAAGCTGTCATGCACCAATCCTGGCCTTGCCTGAGGGGAAGCGAAGATTTCAACGCATACCAGCACAATGCTTCAAAGAGGGTTTGGGCGCTGTGTTGATGCAAAGAGAAAAGGTATTTCTTATGCAGACACGCCAGTTCAAAAATTATGAAAAGAACTATACACTCCATGATTAAACTTTGGGCAGTAGTGTTCGCTCTAAAAAATTTGGAGGCACTATCTGTACGAACCAAGTACAACTGTGTTCACTGATCAACAAAAGTTTTACAACACATTCTGATCAGAAGGACTTAAATATGAGCAACGTCCGCTGTTTAGAGTTGCTAGTGATTAAGATGCGAAATTCGTTATCACCCAGGGAAGGCGAATGTTGTTGCTGATGCTTTGAGAAGAATGGGAACGAGAACCACTAAGGGTTCGGGGCCTTAGTGATGACAAATGGCATGGATATACCAATACAAATCCGAAAGCTCATACTGAAGCACGAAAGCCGGAGAACATCAAGAAGGAGGATGTTGGGGGTATATTGGTTGAGAATTCAAAAGATCCGAGCAACTTAAGAACGTAAAAGTTGGAACCACGTACGATGGAACATGTGCTAAAAATGGCAGGAGTTGGTTACCCATGTTATGGCGACTTAAGGACTATGATCATGCACTCCACAATCTAAATACTCCGATTCAACCTGTTCTGACCAGATCACACAGGATATAAAGAAACTATATGGTGGCCAATATTGAAATCTAATATCGCCACCTATGATACAAGTGTTTGACATGTGCTAAGTTCAAGGCCGCATCATCATAGACATCGGGTTTGTTAGTACAAAACCCGAGATACCGTCAATGGAAGTGGGGACAACAACCGATGGATTTTGTCATGAAGCTTCCTAAGTCGTCACAAGGATATGACACTATTTGGGTGATCGTTGACCGACTTATAAAGTCTGCCATTTTTATGCCAATAAGGGAAACGGATCCTATGGATAAACTGGCAAGAATGTACCTAAAGGAGGTTATTTTCAAAAGATGGAATCACGTGTTTCAATTTCTGTGATTGCACCCTCGGTTTCGCATTAAATTTTTTGAGACACTTCAGAAGCTTTGGGTACAAGTTAGATATGATATCTGCATATCATCCGCAAACCGCCGAACAAAGCGAGAGAAAAACCTTCCAAACTCCGAAGAAATGCTACGTGCTTGCGTATTCGCCTTTGAAATGGTGGATTAAACATTTGCCATTGGTCGAGATTTCATACACTAAAGTTTTATCATGCTAGCATTAAGGCTGAACCATTTGAAGCACTTTATGGTCGAAAGTGTCGTTCACCCGTGTGTTGGGCCGAGGTTGGACAAGTTCAACTTACTGGTCCAGAATTAGTGCAAGAAACAACGGAGAGGATCATCCAAATTAAACAAAGGATTCAAACCGCTCGCGATCGACAAAAGAGCTACGCTGATTTAAAGCGTAAACCGATGGAGTTTCAAGTTGGAGATAAAGTTATGCTAAAGGTTTCGCCTTGGAAAGGGGTCGTACGTTTTGGCAAACGGGGGAAGTTAAACCCTAGATATGTCGGACCTTTCAAAGTGTTGAAAAAGGTTGGAGCCGTTGCTTACAAGCTTGAGCTTCCTCAAGAGCTGAGCAGGGTCCACAATACGTTTCATGTATCCAACTTGAAGAAATGTTATTATGACGATCCATTAGTCGTTCCGTTGGAAGGACTCCAAGTGGATGACAAGCTTCATTTTGTTGAAGAGCCTGTAGAAATCATAGATCGCGAAGTCAAACAATTGAGGCGAAGCCGTGTCCTAATTGTTAAGGTTTGATGGAACTCTAGGCGGGGTCCTGAGTTTACGTGGGAACGTGAAGATTAATTGAGGAAGAAATATCCACACCTCTTCACCAAGACTGCACCGTCGTCAAGTGCCGTGTGATAAGCCTTGAGGGCAAGGCTCATTTAATGGGGGAAGACTATAACACCTCGTGTTTTAGGTCATTGTACGACATTATGTAATGCACAACGCGTTTGCTCTTAAACCGTAAACGTCAAGTTAAATCGCGTAAACTAAAAATGATCATTCAATATAAATGGGAATTAAATAATTAAATTTTTACATCAAGCAAGTGTTATATGATTATTTAGAGGATAATTATTAACATTGCACATTTTATTTTTATTGGTTACGTTATTACCAAGCTTGAGCTTCCTCAAGAGCCGAGCGGGTCCACAATACGTTTCATTTTCCAACTTGAAGAAATGTTTATCGACGATCCTTTATCCTTCCAGTTGGAAGACAGCAAGTGTATGACAAGCTCATTGTTGAAGCGCCTGTAAAATCATGGATCGCGAAGTCAAACAATTGAGGCGAAGCCTTGTCCCAATTTTCAAGGTTCGATGGAACTCTAGGCGGGGTCCTGAGTTTACGTGGGAACGGAAGATCAATTTAGAAGAAATATCCACACCTCTCACCATGAGCCGCACATCATCAAGTGCCGTGTGATAAGCCTTTTGAGGACAAGGCTCATATAACGGGGGAAGACTATAACACCTCGTGTTTTAGGTCATTGTACGACATTATGTAATCCACAAATTATTTTTAGGGTTTTACGCGTTTGCTTTTAAATCGTAATCGTTAAGCTAAATCGCGTAAACTAAAAATGATCATACAATGTAAACGGGCATTAAACAATTAAATGTTTACATCACAAGCTGTAATAGATTATTAGAGATAAGTTATTATCAATTGCACATTTTATTTTTATTGGTTACGTTAAGTGTTTACGTTTCGCGATAAAGTACGTTTAAGCCTTCCCGGAAGCACGTTAACTTATCTACGCTTCATCAAATACCCAAAATTATACTCAATACTTAAAGTTTATTTAAAACTTCAAGTATTTATCACTTTATACATATTCATTATGAAGGAATTCAAATCATAACTTACAATGTACAAGTTATACATTTTTCCAAGTCTATACTACATTATACTTCAAATAATGCAAGAATACATTATATAAATGATCAAATACATATCTAACTTATACATATACATATATTTCGTGTATGTATGACTAGGAAGATAAGATGAGACCAAGGAAACTTCACAAATATCTCCATACATGCATCTTATATCAACTTGATCTCATGACTAGCCAAACTTATCCAAAGTGAGCTTCCACTTCCTTTCCATATCCTTCCACCTTGCATACTTCCACTAGACACAAAATATCTCTAAAATATCTTCCTAGTAGTATAAATAAGGGTGCACTTGTGATAGAAAAGCTCATACTTTCCATTTCATTGCAAAGAAATCAAAAATCTCTTCCTTGTTCCTCTCTACAACCCACGGCTCAAAACACTTAACAAACACAATCCATAGTTTGATTTTCTTTCACCATATTAGTGTTTACATATCATACTTAAGGTATTCTAAGAAGAATTGAAGGGTTGGTTAAGATTTGAAAGGGTTTTAAGAAGATGTTGCAAGATTAGGGTTTTTGGTTGAAATTAGGGTTTTCACCTAATATTTTCAAGCCAAGGTTGTTAATCACAAGGGTGTGATTGGTTTTCTTTTCTCTACTCATCCAAACAAGGTTATATATAAGGCTTTACCTTTTCATATTTAAGATTTTGTGTGTTCATATGCTTTACTTAGATTAATCACCATCTAGTACTTTTGGAATATGTGAAATGTTTTTTTACATATGATCATTATTTGTCCACTTATTTATTGTTATATGAAAGTTATTAAGATTTAGAATGGTATATAACTCTGACACACTTGGTTAATATAACATGTTTATGAACAAATTAGGTTTTAAAAGATTTACATATGGAGTTACAAGTGAATATGGTAAAATAACATGTTAATATGGTTATCTTGGACTCACATGAGAAAAGTATGAACTAATGAATTTAATATATGTAAGAACAAAAGATAATAAATTGTTTTAAAAGTATTTTGTACTAAGTTTTGAACATAACGGTATAAAAAATCAAGCTTAAAACAGGACTAAATCACAAACCGTCACACTTTCTGTTTTGGTTCGATTTGTGAAAGCACCTAATATTTTATAAAGATATGAACAATCTCATAAGGGATTCCAAAATGATAAGAAACTCAAAAAACGGATTAATAACGTAGAAGATACACTAGTTTACGAGGTTAACGACCTAATACTTTATAAAACAAATTTTATAAAAAGTTACTATTCATGGCAGAAACTTATACTTTGTAAACATCAATAATATGATAAAACTTTCAATTACGAGAACGTGTTCGAAAGAATCGCTAAAAACGGAGCTATAACGAATAAGATACGACAAAAACGTTTTACTTAATAAAAAGTAAAAACAAAAACGATTATATAGCTTGTTATGAAACAGTAAAACAATATTCATCACAGAATCCAAAACCTTAAGAATGTGAGTTTATGATCACTCGTCTTAATACGAAAGCGTGGGCATAAGAAACGCGAGAAACGCGCCTAAAAACGACAAGTTATGTCAGTTTTTACTAAAGCGTAATTATAAACATTTATACTTAATAATAACCGATTGCATAAACAAATTAGATGGTGATATAGCTATCTAGATTATATATGTTATTAGATATCGATAGCGGGCTATATTACAAGAATTTCAAAATTGAGGCTTCTTCGGATGGCGTATTGACGAGTGTGTGGATTTTACGATTAAAGTGTCCTAACCTCGTACATCATGTTCCATAGACTCTTAATTATGATAGCCCGAACGATATACAATGATAACGATATAGGATTATATACATTGTTTGTTAGACACGAACTTGAATACTGATTCGACCTATAAAAACTAGTAGCATTCGAGCGTTGCTACGACGTATTACTTGGGATATTTTTGGTTATCAGTTTACTCACTCAAGTGAGTTCCTAGCCCCATTATTACAATTATTAATTACAAGTTTTTGGGTGAGAAACATTTGTCCATGTTATTACAAAATGGACCAAGTGTACATTTTATCATGATTACGTATTTGCCTAAGTTGCGATAACCCACTATGCCCATGAATCATGAACTGTCAATTACTGGAATGTGAGCGTGAATGATTATAGATAGATCTATTTGGTATTGACCTCCCCTTCGGGTGACTAGCTATCACTGAACGAACGTATATCATTCGGATACTGATGTTACCGGGTATTAACTTCATCACGGGCAAATGTAGCAATATTTGTCTATGTATTCATTATGTCGAGCTTCGGTGTCATGACTTAGGTAAACTAATTACATTTTTGTGATACTTCATCTGTTGCATTATCACAGTTAAAGTCTTGCGGTCCTTCATATTACATTAACAAAACCTATGAAATTCACCAACTTTATGTTGACGTTTTTAATGGCAAAGTTTCAGGTGCGATTAAGCACGAGGTTGCGAAGGATACCCTGGTGGTTATAAAATGATCAAGCAAATAAAGATTTATTCGCGATTTACATTTGTGTATCTGTATATATGGGCTGGAATCTTTGTAATAATAACAATAAAACTAGTAAAGCTTCGGCTTTTGTAACACAATACTTTATTAAATCCAATGTACCATTTTAAACGACTTTTGTCGTTCTTAATATTATCTTGTGTTGTTGATCTGAGAAGTAACACGCCCCGGACCCTTATTCCGCTGCGACCCAAATTGGGGGTGTTACACTGAGAGACTCGGTATAGGAGAGGTCCACACATCTGAGTGAATAATGTCAAAACAAGAAGTAACAATAGTATTGAAACTGACGAACGGAAGCCTCACGTGTTTGCCAAGTTGACAAGCATGGCAAATAACGGGAGGTTTCTCGTTATTACAAGAAATAACATTATTAAAAACAAGACGACGTAACACGTCACCTCCTGGATGTCCAAGACGTTGGTGCCACGTTTGTTGACTGACAAGAAAAGCACGAGGGATTGGAGAAGGATGGGTGACCGGGTAAAGGTCCCCCGTGCTATCACATCGAAGAAACACCCGACGAGTCATGAAGTCGTTAACGGAAAAACCAAACGCATCAAATTCAATCGTGCAATTATTATCACGAACGAATTGACGAACATATATTAAGTTTTTGACAATATGAGGAGTGATAAGGACATTATTTAGGTGAAGAGATCTAACGGAAGTTGGAAAAATACTATGGCCCGTATTGGTGACGGGTATGGAATGTCTGTCACCAACCGAGACAGACGGATACATACACGATTTAAAAACTTCACTTAGATTAGTAACTGAATTATTGAGATAAGAGCTCGCACCTGTATCGAAATTCCAAGCGCAAGAAGTAGGATCATGAAGCGTCCCGCCGTGAAAGCATACGGTAAATTAATGGCTTGACCCGAGGTAGCAGTGGGTCCTATGTTACCGGGCTGTGGGGCAGGCTAAACCTATTGTTAGGCCGACAGCATAGGCTGAACCTGTTGGAGGGCCGATAACATAAAATAACCAGGTTGGTTGTTGAGCCCAACATGAATAGGTATGGAATAACTATATTGTTGGGCCTGTTGTGTGAAACCTGGTGGATAGCTCAGGGTCACAGTTGGACCAACGTGATTGTGAGGACCCAAATGATAAGCAACTGGTAACAAAGAGTTGCTAGGAACAGTATTATTAGTAACCCTCAAATTCCCCAATTGTTGAAGCAATTTATTCAATAGGTCTGTGGTAGTAGGGTCTTGACCGGCCATGATGACAAGTTGAGAAGTGTAAGCTAGTAGGGTTTATATGTATATAATATGGTGGGTTTTGTTTGTACGTGGCTAAAAAAACAAAAAGAAACAAGTGGGGGTTGTTGTTGATAAGTTTAATAGCATGTAACAAAAACAAGACGTTTGTGTTAAAAAGGGATAAATCAATGTGTGATGAGAATATGCTATGACTTAGTAGCAATAATAATAATAAAAAAAGGAACAGATGGAAATACTTGTTGCGTGACCCAAAGCACCAAATGAACAGATGGAATACTTGCCACCAAAGAACAAGTAATACAATATATTAAACCTCTTGTTACCAAAGAACAAGATCCTTTGTTTGTTACCTAAGAACAAACACAAAAAGGAAAAAAAAACGAAAAATAAAGCGAGTTGAATATTTAGGGTTTTTGGATCGAACAGTTTTTTATGGAGCTCTGATACATGTGATGGGATAAATGTCCTGTCTCTCTTATACATTGAACACATAATAATCTATATAAATACATAGATTATCTAAGATTGGGCATGAGCAAATAGGAAAAACACATATATTTTACGGGCTAACAGTTAGAACCCAAAATGCTAATTAGCTACTGATAAGAACCCCAAATAATACTATCCTCTTGCAAATAAAGCATCTAGCCCAACACAACTCAAATACCCAATACTAACAAATAGTGACAATCTACAAAGACGCATGAGTCACAAGAAAACCAAATTAATCTAATGAATGCCAAACAATGATTGACCAACTGACATATCCTCAAATCGGGCAAACAAAAAACTAATTCAAACGAAATCCATTCAAAACTATGTTTCAATCAATTCAAAGTTTGAAACGAACCTAAACAAACTTTTCTTCTTTCTTCTTAACTTGTTGTAATCAAAAGGAACCAAACAATAACAAATTAAAAAACAAAGTAAAGCTTTATTTCACATTATCAAACAAAATACACATACAAATATCAGAAAAAGTTACCAACACAAAATTTTGAATTCAAAAAATATCAAATACTAATTCAAAAAATAAGAGAAACTAATTTCAATTGATCATATTTATAAACAATTAAAAAACCAAAAAAAAACCAAACATAAACCGACTCAAAAAGTTAATACCTGTCTAGCACAAAAATTATAAAACAAATGCTAAAGTTTACATCATTTTCTAAAATATTTTTTTATTAACCGTTAAACAATGATGGATTAGTACGAGCACACGAGCATTGCCCTCGTCATTTTCCCAGCAATAGAATATACTTTATTTGCTATTTTATTTATTTATTTATAAATAAGTATGAAATAATTCATCTTTTCATTTTTTTGTCAACAAATATACAGCCATACCCCTTTCGTCCATCAAGGGTCACCCACCCCGTATGTTTTCCTTTCAATTTGGCAAGCTAACCCCTT
The DNA here is from genome assembly GCA_026074375.1 of Tanacetum coccineum. Lineage (NCBI taxonomy): Eukaryota > Viridiplantae > Streptophyta > Magnoliopsida > Asterales > Asteraceae > Tanacetum > Tanacetum coccineum. The sequence goes on from BQNB010016038.1 coordinate 19,461, forward strand.
CAGGAGTGTTCAAATTAATAAAATATTTTTTTGGCATTTAGTTATGATTAAAATTATAATATTGAAGGCTTTGGAGATTGGATGTTATTACATTTATTCATTATTCTTATAAAATGTAACTACGCTACTTACAACAAGATGTTTATTTGCAACACCGCAAATAAAGGTATTATAATACACATATTAAGGATAGTATCAAGATTTTTGGACTCCCCTTCGCTGCGGCGAGGGTTTTTCTTTTTTTTGTTTCTTATGACCCACCGATTAAGAAAACATAAATAGGTTCGGTAGATGTGTTTTTTTTTGTATGTAAATATTTGGAGCATACTACTTGTCGATTTGATATTTGAAAACTAAATATGTTATTGATGCAACTAAGAAGGGTACAGGTCTGTTTTTTGCGACGCGTTTTGTATAAGCGTTTTTTTATTATGAAGGTTTCGTTGTCGTTAAGCATATTGCATATTTGTACCTTTTTCTCGTTTTTTAAGTCCCCTAACGCAAGACTCCATCTTAAACATAAATAATATATAAATTTCTATCAGTAACCAAATCTTTAAGCATATCAAATATATAAATTATATGTGACAAAGTTATAAGAACCATGTGTTTTCTAAATTGTAGAAACAAAAATCACACTAATAAGTAAGTGTTTGAAACACTAATATCTTGTCTAAACTAAACTGCTACGGAGTACATAGTTGCATGTCTTTAAGTGTTTGTACAATACTATCTCTAGCATCACTCAGTTCATATTAGATAATGTAAAGTTTCCTAAATTCAACTATATACAGCTGTTTACACATAGACCCAAATAAAAGCAACTCATTTAAAATGGTTATAATCATCAGCTCATGAGTTCATAAGTGAGGATTAACAATAAATGGGATAAGATATTAAACATTCAGAATAGTCTTGATTCAAATTCAGAAGATTTACAAATCTATTAACTCTACTACTGTTGTACCATACAGAATTTGTATATGGGATAAGATACAGTACACCTTAGCATATGGCACAAATTCAGTCAAGATAGACATGTTAAAGTGCTGCTATACATTTAATTTAAATCCTGCCATCAAGTGACAACGCTACTAAACCCATTCGAGTGACCAGTACCATACCAAAAACACGACCATCCGACCCTCATATATGTTTTGAACGGTTTCTTTTAAATAATCATGCGACATAAGCTGTTTTGGGAGCCTGGTGAAAACAATTCATCTAAGTCATAACCTTAGAGATTGAAATTTCAACTAATCCATAATGTCTCTACTACATCATGTTCATTCAGACTTTTTTATTTGTCCAATAATATAGGTTTCGTTATCATATTTTTCAAGCTAATCTAGCTAAAGCTATCTGACCTGAAACTTGTTTCAACCTGTCTGATCTGAAACTTGTTTCAACCCGTCAAAAGAGTTACTCATACTGATTAATATGATCACATTAAATTATTCGTGGCCTATATGCTTAGGGACAGATACGTACTTAGATGTTTTTAATAAAGGAATTCATAAGTTTATCAAAACTATCTAAAATGTTACCCCAAACAGTTTAGTCACCTAGGAAATAGTAGAATCCTTAACTTATTCATTGTATGCAAAAAGCTCAATTACTTTTAGCTGTGAAGAATGTAATGTGTACCTCTTATGGAGCTAAACAGCAGTTTCAACTAAATGCACCACATTAGGACTTTCCAAATGTTTTTCTCTAACTATGGTTGTAGACTCTTGGTAAGCGTGAGTCGACAATGTGGCCAAACGGGTCCACAAGCAGAACATACACATGTAAACGGGTCAAACGGGTAAAAAATTGCACAATCTTCTTTTAAAAATATGTAGTTGAAAAGAGGATGTTTAGATATGTGATTGAAAAAATTAAAGGGAACTATCATTTACAGATTGAGTCCCACTAAAAGTAATTCATCCTGTAGTTGAAGTTTGTATTGGTGACCTTCACATGCCAATAATCCTTGTAATTTAGCCTGACGTGCCAGTGAACTCGAATAGGGCACATATGTTTCGTACCTTGAACCAATGGAAGATAGCCGAATTTGGGCTGCGTATATAATTGGAAGAAAAGTTACAATACTTTATAACAGAATTGGTTATGAGCCAAAATAAAAAATTAAAGGCCTTACTTTACACAACTTCCAGGGTGAGTAACATTATTTTGGCATCCACAGGTGCATGCTCCATATCACTTCTTTTTCAGCCTACGTCCAACTTAAGGTCCATACGAGAGGCAAGACACGACGGTAAGTCAACATTTTAATGACTGCCTGCAAAAAACAAAATCAAAATATGAGTAGTTATGAGCAGACATCCAACTAATGATATCCCATTTTATTGTGATTTAAGTGAGTCGAACTTTTATTGTATAATTAAAACTTGTATATGAACTCAGAATGAATAATGTGGTGTTTGGGATTGCCTCCCTGGTTAGCAGTTTAGAAGAAGCTTAGATGAAATATCCACTATTTACTCTAAACAACTGATATTTTTTGCGCATACTCAAAAATACTGTTTGGATAAGCGGGTCTCTCCTAACTTCTGAGTTACAAATTACCCAAACACAACATGTTTAACTGATTTAATTATATAACCAATGTTAAAAAAAAGGTTAAAATAGTGAAAATGTGAAAAAGCTAACCTCTTCCCAAGATTCGTCAACGGCTTCAAGCAACGCAACATTGCAGGTGTTCAGTCCTATAAAGGCACGGGAGATTACGGAGGCTGCTTCCTCCCAACCTCTATCATGCCCCATACATCTGAAAAATAACATTTAACTGTTAGCCTTAGTTCTTATAATTCAAAAATGTTTTAACATAAGATGATTTTATGAAAATAACTTTAGAGACATCTTAAGATATCAGTTCATATAATGAAGTGATATCTTATTTATTATAAACATAAAAGAAGTTTGACTTCGGAAATTAAATGCAATTAGGTGAAACCTTTACTGTATTAGCACCACTGGTGAGAGCTTTTTGTTTTGAAACATGGCCTTTCTTTTTCACCTCCTTTACTTCATCAACATCTTCAGCCACCACTTTCTACAATAACAAATGAAAAACCATCACCAACTGAAAAGATAGGAACTTAAATGACAATACAAAAGCAAACACGGGAAGTTACATTAGTGATCTCATCCATCTTCTCGAGTAAAAACTCATAGTAAAGCTGAGTTTGACAAAGAAACTCTCCCCGTTTGCTAAACTGAGTACCATTCAGAATAGGTGCTTCTTTTTCCTAATTTTTTTCTTCTTTACACCTTTGTTGTTCTAGTTTAACTTTCTCCTCCGTTGTTGCATGTGATATCAGAGAATCGTCCCCATTTCTTGCATCTATAATCAGGCCCTCGTCCACCTTCATACCACCTTTCTCGTTGCAAATTTTCTTCAAAATAAACCTCGGTCCTGATATCCACTTTTTCCCGTCACATACATAATAGGTCAGCTAAAAAAAGGAATAAAAATAGATTAGCTAAAGTGAAATAGTTGTTATTTTACTATGGTAAACATTCATCTATCGAGAACATGATTATACCTGATGAATTCCTTTGGAAGCATTGGAAAACCGTTGCAGTTGATGTTTTTCATTTTAATTAGCAACTGGCAGTTTCATGCGCGGCGCTACAATTGACAATGAAATCACATTAGGCTACGTCAACTGGTATGTGCTTAATTACACATACCTTTTACCTTTAAAAACGAGCTAAAATAACCAAAAACGGACCGTTTCTATCATATAAAAAGAGACACTACCCTCGCAGAAACAATATCCTCGGACAACGATAGCATATTCGGAAGGCGAATAAGTTCCATAAAGTAGTCTTGGTTCATATTTATTAGAACACGTGATGCAAGAACTATAATCATCCAAAAGTATACACATGTAACGAAGTCCCTAAATAAACTATACAATAACTTTCTTTTCCGTTTTTCAAACACTTAAGTCTAAAACACGTATTTTAATTCATTAGCATCAACATAGGTTTTTTTCATGCGCTCATTTCTCCTTCACAAATTTTTATATCACCAAAGGTTTATATTTGATAAGAGTCTTCGTACTACATTTAGAGGCACGCTTTTCGACCTCTAAAACTACTGACAATCATAACAGCTAACAAATGAGCATGAAAATGTAAAATATAGCAAGAGAGATTCTGTTGAATAAATAAGTCCAACAAACCTTAAAAGCTAGCGCGGAATATAGACTCAAAGAAAACACACACGTGACCCCAAACGTTACATTGTATTAATTAACGAATGAGCAAAGAAGAATGTATGCACACGTTATACCCTCGTACCAAACCTTTATTAAATCCCTAATAAAGCTATTACAACGAGGAAGAAGAATGAATAACTAGCATCCCCCCTCATCCTTATTTATAGAGATGAGGGGGTAGAAAACTTTCCTAAATCAAATAGGAAACATCCTAGTTATAATCTATTCCTAATCTAAATTACAATGTACACTTAACCCCCTAACCTATGTTAAGTTTACTCCTAATATCCTACAATTTCCACCTTAGGAGTAACACTTAAACATAACCGATACTCAGCATCTTTTCCTCGTGCTGGAACCTCGAATCGGGGACCACCTTGTCGACCAGGCATTGTACTTCAGTAATTTTCCTAGATTAGCTTTCATAGACTCCTTCACTTTCTTCTTTCCAGCAACATTACCCTCTGCACCCTCTTGACCAGGTACTCCGGTTACCGTAATGTTTGCCCCCACCTTTATACCAAGGTGTACCTTTTCCTGCTCCTTTACCAAGCAGTCCGTGTTTGTCTTATCTTCAGGTTGTTTGTCCTCCAACCATCTTTGAGTCACTGCGCTATCACGTTACTAAACCTAAAAATCCTTAGCTTACTGATTTAGCAGTTCCACTCTCAAATCAAAACATGTTTTTTTATCTTGTACTCTATGGAATCCTGTTTCAACACCAGGACCAAGTTGTTTGAACCCAACTTGTTTGTGACCAAGTTGTTTGAACCCAACTTGTTTTGAACTTCCATTCTTTTGTACAATATTCCCATCAAGCTTTTTGATGTTTAACCTAGTATTCATACTAGCCATTCTTATTTAACCTTGCTACAAACCTTATCAAGTTGCTTTTTAACCAACTTTACCGACAAGTCTCACAAGCCATGTGTTAACCCCGCTTTCTTGTAAACATTGATCTACTAACCTTTAGAATACCCTAAAGCTTTGATCTTTCCACCTTATGTCTACAACCTTGATATACCTTGTACTCCAAGTAATCACTTTTCTTGAATCCTAAGACAAAGCTAAACCTTACTTGTTTTCCAAGAACCACCAAGACTTAGAATACCAAGAAACCCGCAGACACCTTTAAGTCGACCTAGCTTCAAGAAACCAACGTAACCTGGCTCTGATACCACTTGTTGGATAATAAATAAGTCCAACAAACCTTGAAAGCTAGCGTGGAATATAGACTCAAAGAAAACACACACGTGACCCCAAACGTTACATTGTATTTATTAACGAATGAGCAAAGAAGAATGTATGAACACGTTATACCCTCGTACCAAACATTTATTAAATCCCTAATAAAGCTATATTACAACGAGGAAGAAGAATGAATAACTTGCATACCCCCTCATCCCTATTTATAGAGATGAGGGGGTAGAAAACTTTCCTAAATCAAATAGGAAACATCCTAGTTATAATCTATTCCTAATCTAAATTACAATGTACACTTAACCCCCTAACATATATTAAGTTTACTTCTAATATCCTACAGATTCCATGAACATGAAAATGTCCAAACTCGTTAATCAAATTTACCTTTTTAATGCAATCCCAAATGACCTAAAGTGTAAGTTTGATCAGGTTAGGAGACAAACAAAAGCACATTACTTTCTAGTTATTGCGGCTTTGTTTATTTCTATTTAAAAAAACACGAACTAACTTGCCATTTTGTAGTGATGCAATCAAACCAAAACCTATACACCTTTGTGGCGTAGTAATAGTTGAAATCAACATAAACACATAAGGCTTATACGTTTTTTGTGTTATATTGAGACAAATTAATGATAATATATTATGCAAGAAAATGTTATATTTGAAGCCGACTTACCCTTACATCAATCGTTGGTCAAATTATGTCTTCAAAAAGAATAGTGTAATCAACACATAAAACCTCATAATTCTAAACTCTCCAATGTCGTTGCGTTGATTTTAGCATCCACTTTGACACCGTCATAATCAACTTCCCAAAAGTCATTCAACTCCCTCCGATTGCATACATCCCCCACTGCAAATGCAAATGGGTCTAAATCGGCGTTATGTAAACAGGATATAGTCACATTGATATTAAAAGGTGTAGAAAGTGGCTAGCTTGGGCGAGATTCAAGGTCGACTTCATAATCTGTATGATTAAAAGGTTCCCTCTTCACTGGCGTACCTTTCGCTGCAATCATTATCAAATTTTCAAATCAAAAAATGAAACGTGTATGTTCACATTTTAAACAAAACAAACATCACTGTGTTTGGGGTTATGCCTTTGGAGTATGTCATCTAACTAACACATTGGACGAAACACTATTGTTTGAAAATGCAATCCCAAAAATCTAATATCACATACATCACATTATATAACGAACTACATTTTGTTAATTCTGTTACACCATCATACATTAAGCATAAAAGAACTAATTCAGGGTTCGTGCGCTTATGTGAAACTGAAAAGACAAATAAGCTCTATTACCTTAAGTTTATAAGCCATAAATTCGAAAGCCTAAACAATGACCTTGAGAAGCACAAAAGGTAAAAAAATAAAAAGCTAATCCAAACACCCCAGATAATATATTATGCAATTGAAGCAAAAAATTGAAGGTAACTTACCTTTATAAACCCTTAATAATCTCAAATAGTAACTGCCTTCCTGTAGAAACATAAAATATAGACAATCAAAAAAAAGATTGAATCTTTATATCTATAAAAAATGACCAAACCAACCTTGAACCCGCCAGAATCGTAACATCGTTGTTACACCACCTGCTGCCAACTCCGTCGCCTGTACCTCCCATCAAACCTAAGAATTCAACCTTTCTTTCTAAGTTTGATCAAATCACATCTTCAATTTCAAATTAAACACATGAAAAAGAATGCGTGGATGGTGGAAGGTCTGAAAATGAATTAGATGTGTGTATGTGTTTTTGGGCGGTGGTTTTTTATTAATGAGAACAGATTCGGTAGGAATAGGCAGGAGTGGAAAATAGGTGTCGATGATTTAGCCTTATGTGAGTGATGAGTGTGTGTTTGGATTAAAAATTGCATAATATTTTAATGAAAAATGATAAAGTTACTGTTCACTCAAATATTAAAATGTTATTTCCGAGTTACTATTCAAAATGTGAGACAAATTACTATGACAATTGTTAGTATGTATAATAAGTACTATAAATGCAAAAAACTGTGATAAGACTATAAATAGAAAACTAAAAGGTTTTTCTATAACATTAAAGTTCAACACAAGTTAATTATTGAACATAACATGCAGAACTTTAATGAAGCTTTAAGAGGAATGCATAGACAATCGTAATGATTTCATATGTGGGTAGTAGTATATAGCAAGGATTCAAGATCAGGATTCTACCCATGATTGTTTTCGTCTTTGCAAGATCGAGATTGTAAAGTTAGATCGGGATCATAAAATCCTACTATAATGTTATTGTCTTAGTCAGGGACGAAGCCAGGAATTTAGATTAAGGGGGCTCAATTTTTTTCCCGGTAGTAACGTACAACTCCTTGTTTTAAAAGTTGGATTGAATTTTATATCGTTCGGCATACTTGTTCAATGATAATTTATCAATAGTTATATACAATTACTTGGTTAGTTGAGAAAATGAACAAAATCAGCAAACGTTGGCGTAAATGATAGTGAAGACCAGAAATTGAAGAAGATAAAAGTGTCTTGTTTACTAGATATAAGCCATTAGAAAGACGCCGGTTCTGAAATTTACAATGTCATGAGCGAGCCGTTAAAAAATGCCTCTCGTAAATAAATGACAACTCTATAGTAGATATAAACTCCAAATTACAAGTTTACAAAGACATTACTCATATATTGTAGTTTGCAAGTATTGGAAATTTTATACATAATGTTTAGAAAGTAAATATCATCCCACTATGCAACAATGAATAATAAGTTAAACACGGGATCAAACAAATACTAACTTAACAATCAAATATATTTATTGTTTTTTCATTCAAGGTACTGTATTTAATATAGTATATATGTACTTCTATCTTTTTATATTGACACACTTTTCTCTTTTTATCCATTGTTATCTTCTTCTTTATACCCACCTTCAATTTTCAAGATTTGTGCTCTATCATGTTTTTTCTTTCTAAATCCAATGTAACACGAATTTATCCCAAGATAAAAGGTAAGCTAGTTGGTCGGTAAGGGGTGCCGAGCACCCTCCAGCCCCCCTACTGGCTCCGTCAGCAGTCTTAGTAGTCTTTGTAATATTATACAAATCTACAAATTATTATATATCATAAACACAAAATTATATCAACGTTTAATAGAAATGTTGTCCTAAATTATGATTATGAAATGTTTAAGAAGATTAACATGTTGTTTTTAAAATTCTACAAAAAACAACCCATAAATTTGTAGATTTTTAGTTTGTGGTTCGAGAAAAGTAGGATCGGATTGGAGTAGATCTTAAGATCATATGGTCAAGATAGGGATCATATAAGATCTTATGCATACAAATATCCTATGTAGGATCCGGATCGTTTTTGCTTTGCAGTATCGTAAAAACGTAAGATCTTAAGATCAAAATCGGGATCTTAACAACCATGGTATATAGTATATACAATGACATAATGTCAACACAAATTTTGGTAAATGTTAGGATCGGTACTAAACCCGTTATGCTCACATTTTCATAAAAGATCTTAATTTGAAATTAATTGAGAACATAAGTTGTAGCTTATCAAGCTTATGTATACATATTTTTGATTCATATACATCTCGTATTTCTTTCGCTGGCGCATGAATGATTAGTCGATATATTTATATTAGTTATTAATTTGTATTAGGCTCATTAGTACGGATGTCATGTAATTAGGCCTAAGCCCATAGTCTAGAATGTTCTCTTGTATCCTGTAATAATTAAGCAAATCAACTATTCCAATATGGTATCAAGAGCAAAATTAATCCTTTCTTAATTTTCCTTTATAAATTATCCTTCTCTTCTTCTATTTCCTCTCCTAATTTTCCTCTCAAAATTATGCTTCTCTTCTTCTATTTTCTAACCAGACAAAAAAAAAATCAAAACTTATGGCAGTTGATGAGGTGTCATTTTATACACTTTTTTGGGGTCATTTAACCCCCTAAATCGTGCAAATATGCCCAAATTATGTACTTAATCGTTCCTTTTTGTTTTTTCAGCACTTGGATGGCTTTTAGAGGAAATACACGTAACTTAGACTCATTTGGAGAAGAAACGGACAAGACTACGACTCTACACCAAATCTCTTGAAGCATACGCGTACAGTGCGTGGAGACGGCGTCACATTTTATATTGATGATGTCCTGGCTTACAAAGGACGGCGTCAGATTTCTTGCGACGGTGTCAGGATCCAATCGACTTAAAGAAGCCCTAGAAGATTCAGCGGGGCGACTGCGTCAGGATTATAACGCGACGCCGTCGCGCCCGTTTTTCTATATATATAAACTTGTTTTTAGGGTTTTAAGTGTGTAACTTTTGGGAACTAAACCCTACTTTTAAAAGACGATTATAGTTGCTATTTAGGCCATTTTTAAGGTCTTAAGACCCTATTGTATCGGCCTTAATTACATGTTATAATCAAGTGAGATCTCTTATCTTTTATCATTCAATATGTCTATGTGTTATGTGATTGATTTAGGTTCTTTAATTATTTTTAACATGCTAGGCTAGATCCTTTAGTATTTACTTATGATTGCACGAAACTTAGTTTGTAGATCATTTTAATGTTGCTTCTTGTGATGGGTGTGCACATCATGCTTTAGAAAACTAGCCATAAGATATTAAATTGGCATAGACGTCTAGGAAAACGCGAGTGCGTAGAAAGGATACCATCGGTAACAGTCTTCATACTACCTTACCTCTAATATAGTTGATCCCTCTTAAGTGTTTAAATGCATGTAATGTACTCTTAGGGGCCTTGTAATAGTCTTCATACTACCTTACTTGTGCGTTGCCTTAATGGAATATTACGTAGACGGCGTTTTCGTGTAATTCGCTCATGAATAAAGAAATACTTACATAGATCATCACAAGTGTGACAAAGCAACAGGATTAGGAAAAGCAAAATAAGAAGTAGTGCATGATTAAGTAAATATGTTCGTTTATCATATAGTTATCACCAAAGTAGTTTAGATTTATATTTAGTTTAATTAGCTAAAACTAAACCAAACCTCTCAAAACCAGAATTTTACCTACTTTCTATAAAATATAAAAATACAAAAATAATCTTCTCTTAACCCCTTAGACCTCTGTTATATTCTGTTTGAGCCTTCCTAACCTATTCCCCTAGAGAACAATAACAACCCCCGAGTCTTGCCTTACTACACTATAACGGTTACGTACTCTGCCTAGGGAGTTGTAAAACTTCTTGTGAGTTTTCAACGACCGCATCTAGTTTTTGGCGCCGCTGCCGAGGAATAGTTAGGTTTTGAACTTTATCTAGCTTATGTCTACTCTGTTGATTCCTATCAAGTAAGAATTTTATTTTCTGTTAATTATCTTTCTTTAGTCTATCTTTTCTTTGTTCCCTCTGTTTTCTAAATCTTTTCGTTGACCTCCATAGGGGACGAAAATCCTATCCGTACTTTAAGAGATTACTCTAGACCCAGTCACGAGGGATATCGAAACACCATTGAGCTCCCCTATGGGAATAATGTAGTGCCTCTATGATCTGACACCATCCGGTTAGTGCAAAATGGATGCTCATTCCACGGACTTCGGTCTGAGGATCCAAACCAACATCTTAAGGATTTTCTTAAACTAGTGGACTCACTTGACCTTGATGTTGCAAATAGGGAAAGAATGCGCCTGTGTTTATTTTAATTTTCCTTTTGCGATCAAGCTAGCAATTGGCGTGAACGTCTTCCTGTATGATCCATCTCCACCTGGGAGGATCTTACTACTCGTTTCCTTGCTTAATTCTTTCCATCAGAAAGGACTACAAAACTCTGAAATGACATCTTGATGTTCCAACAACATCAAGGTGAATCTCTCTCTGAAGCATGGACTCATTTCTAGGACTTACTTTGGAAAGTCCCGCACCATGGAATTGATCTTTGGCTCCAAGTACAAATATTTTACGGCCGCATTGATCACACCCTAAAAAGGACAGTGGACTACGCCGCTGAAGGCCGATTGAGAAAAATGAGTGCAGAAAAGGCTTAAAACACTATCGAGGAGTTGGCCCGATATGATGAAGAAGGATGAAACGATCCCATTTTCCCAAAAGAAGGAAGCCTTAACTACAAAAACACCTACATAGAGCAATTATTGGGGGTTATGGAATGCCAAGTTGATACGCTCATGAAGGACGCAATCTCGCTAATGGGGAAGAGTGGAGACATATGTGGGCTGATAAGCAATACAATGCGTCAACTACCACTAGAGTCATCACATCAATAAGAATTTGAAGGTCTCGTAACGAATTTCATACTTGACCAAGAAGAAAAAGTTCGCCAACTTTAATAAATACATGTGCGTTATAGGAAGTGATTTCAAGCAACTCTCTTCGAAAGTTGTTGAGAAATTAAAAGAAGAAATAAGGGTTAAAAAGAATAAATTCACGAAGATAAAAAAAATCACGAGGTACCCCGACACTAAGGATCTCGAGCCCCTTAATGGTCATAAATTATCAGAAGCTATCACAGAAAAGGCATCTTTCCATACACCTAAATTTGTCTCACCAAAGTCCCTCTCTGTCAAATACGTCCGCACAATCTTCCCTAGTCCACCTCTTGTATGGGAAAGTACCTTTGGCTTTAAGCCTTGTACAAACAATAACCGAGACATCAAGTCCCAATATGAAGCGGAAAATTCAAACCCACAAAGTTCCCCACAAGTCTTCCCATCATTTGAGGTATACACACCGCTTGTGACCTACCCGGAAGAAGTAGAAGAAACTATAGGAATCCCGACGAAGATAGAACCTTTGGACCACATGGAACTAGAGGATTTAGGCTTGAATACTTGTAGTCATGACCTCTTTCTTAGTTCTAGGGAAATTTCTAGTGTTGATGAACCGGAGCCTTAAATTTTACCCAATTTCTCACCCTTAAATGTAAATCTAGGAGATAAAAGAGGAACTGACCCACCCATCAAACCACATAGTCCAGATAGTTTTAGGATAAATGTAGTAGACAAATCAACCATTAATACACCACCTTCGCCTCATGTGGCGTCTTTCCACCCTAAGGATACGTATTGCTATTATCACCCATGCATTGATGATCCTAAGAAACATTATGGATTTAAACCAGGTTTATTATGACAAAGTGGATCCCTAGGTGTTGATTTTTTGAATATGGAGAAGATAAAAAATGATTGGGAAATAGAATCTAAGGAAGTTTTTTTCTACGAAGATGACCTAATTCACCCGTTAGGCCAAAAGAAGTAGAGACGGTTAGGATTAAAGAAACACACCATTTGGAGCATATAATTTAACAACTAATTTTTCAGCATGTGAGCCCTTCTCACAACAATGGTGTATACCATTACTATCACCCGCACTTAAACTCAAGTGTAGGGGAACCCTCCCCTTTATCTGTTAAATAAGGATAGAGTCAGGCTCGTGACTCGAACAAAAACAAGCGCTTCTTGGGAGGCAACCCAAGCACGTCTCATTTACCCAATTCTTTTAATTTCATACATTTTAGGAGTGCCTCGTGTTTTTTAATTCTTAAATATTTATTTTTATATGTTTGAATTATTATTTGATCATGCTTTGTTTTGTCTTTAACTTCGTCTTAATTGCAATCAAATGTATTTCATAAAAATTTGTTAAAGGAAAATCCGGTTTCTAAGAACCCTTTCAAGCATATTAAGTAAATTGTTTAGATTAATTCGCGTATTGTGTCAATTTTGAGTCATATAATTGTGATAATTAATCTCAGGTTTTATGCAGTATTTTCTATAGGAAATAATTAAAATAATTGCGTGCAAATTTTTTTTTCAAGAAAATGAATGTGAAATTTTCACAGTGCTGGAGACGGCGTCAGGATTTTTCCTGACGGCATCATGTCTCCAAACTTATGAAAATTCAAATTTTCTATTATTTTTGAAAAAAAAATAATTTTATATAATTTCCAAATTTTGTAATTTTCTTAAAAACCTGTAGAAAACCGCAATTACATTGACGCAATCATTCTATCTTTACTGATTTTATAGAGTCTAAACCCTAAAAGTTTCGTTGTATATATCATTATCCCGCCGATTTTACGCCAGGTGTAGTTGTTTATTGTCTTTGATTTACAGGTTATATTTGATTAAAAGAAGCCCGAGAGTTCTTAGGAGTTTCAGTGGATGATTCTTGGATGATGATTTAGTTAGTTATCACATGTTTCTTCTCCATTATTGAGCAAACCAGGGGAGTACTAGTTTCTTTTACTCTTTTCCTTTTCCCTTTATTTGTTTTACGGGTAGTTTTAAGAACATTGGGGACAATGTTCAGCTTAAGTGTAAGGGGGAAATAAGCCTTAGAAACTATTTCTTAAATTACCATTTGCTTGTTCCTCAAAATGATGAGTAATATACTGAAACATAGCGTAAACGGTAATTTTGACTAAAATTTAAATTTTTTATGACACATACCGACGAAAACTGAGTATTAATAGCGTCTCATGGATAAGAATTATATGACTAGCACAAAAACCCTACCACTCAAAAATTCCACCCCAAAAATGTGAGTTCGCCCCTAGATCTTTAGGAATTCAGGTATCTATTTTTGATACCTAAGATAATTTTACCTTTAGCTTTCTCGAGTTAAGAAGTGAGCAATCATGTATGTCGCGTTCATGGATTTGTTCATGCATATGTGGTTTCTTCGCCTTTTCTGGAGCATTGGTATCGGTTAAAATTATATGAGAGTGTACTGGTAGTATATTAGATTCTAAAACTTGTTTTTGTGATGCATCCCGAGACCGCATAATGAGTATTAGGATTTGCTAAATGATAAGAGGCACTAGGATTAACCCATGTCTTAAACATGTATTTGTTACTATGGCCACCTCGATCATTTAACTATCCTACACATTTGCCATGCAGTCATTTTTAGTGCAGGATTCCCCTAATACACCCCTCCGAGCCTATCTTTTTTATTGTTCTTGTAATTTTTTAGTGGATTCCAGATTATTAATGAAGAGCATTGTTACACTTAACCAATTACACCCGCATCGCCTTAGCCTTCCTTGTATGTACTCGTTTTTAGTATATTATTGTTTTAACCCAAGTTAATTATTTGAGTACGTGGTTGCAAAGTCTTTATCCATGTATATAAAATTTTGGGACGATTGGGATTTATGGTAGTATTTATTTTGCGAAAGAATGGGGAAGAAAAGTTAAATCATTACCCCCATATTTGTTCAATAGCTTCCATGTTATGTTGATCCACCTCAATTCGGGTCATTAGTTAGCTTATGTATTGAGTATCAAAAACTCAAGTGTAGGGGTCTGTTTATAAACCCCAAGTTATGTATTATGTTCATTCAAAAAGAAAGAGTGAAAAGAAAAAGAAAAGAGTTTGATGTAGAGTTGTGTAGAGTTTGTACATCTTTGTACGAGTGGTCAAGTCTTTGGCTTAGTAACCCAATCAACGTGTATTCTTGTAAATAATTAACTCACCACTTCACCCCAAATTAACCTAAAAAGTCATCCCTACATATATCCTATCCGTTTCCGTTTACATTATTGTTATCATACACCTACACCCCACAACCCTTAAAGACCTCTTTGATTGTAACTTTTAGTACTTGCGCCTAGATGTAGAGGTTTGATCATTTACCAAGCCTATCGTAATTTATATGCTACGACAGGTAGTGAGTGTTATTTTCCCGTTTTCTATACTGTTATAATTCATTATACACATGAGAGAAAGAGAGAATCTGAACACTTATGTGAGGTTCTAGTGTATTACTTTTGTGCTTCTAATTATGAGGTCTAGAAGGTTGTGTCGAAAAATATATTTAAAAAGTAAGTTAAATGCCCCCCGATACTGCTATTGTCTAGGTAGAAAAGCCCATTTGCTTGAGGACAAGCAAATCCCAAGTGTAGGGGTATTTGATGAGGTGTCATTTTATACACTTTTTAGGGGTCATTTAACCCCTTATATCGTGCAAATATTCCTAAATTATGTACTTAATCGTTCTTTTTATGTTTTCAGCACTTAGATGGATTTGAAGTAAATACACGGACTTGGGCTAATTTGGAGAAGAAACGGACAAGACTATGACTCTACACCAAATCTCTTAAAGAATACGCGTACAGTGCGTGGAGACGGCGTCACATTTTATTGTGACGGCGTCATGGCTTACAAAGGACGGCATTAGATTTCTTGCGACGGCGTCAGGATCCAACCGACTTAAAGAAGCCCTAGAAGATTCGGCGGGGCGACGGTGTCTGGATTATAACGCGATATCATCGCGCCTATTTTCCTATATATACAAACTCGTTTTTAGTGTTTTAAGTGTGTAACTTTTAGGAACCGAACCCTACTTTTAGAAGACGATTATAGCTGCTATTTATGCCATTTTTAGGGTGTTAAAACCCTCTTGTATCGGCCTTAATTACATGTTTTAATCAAGTGAGATCTCATGTCTTTTATCATTCAATATGTTTATGTGTTATGTGATTGATTCTTGTTCTTCACTTTTTTTTAATATGCTAGGCTAGATCCTTTAGTATTTACTTATGATTGCACGAAACTTAGTTTTTAGATCATTTTAATGTTGCTTCTTTTGATGGATGTGTGCGTTAGGCTTTATAAAACTAGCCATAAGTTATTAAATTGGCATAGACGTCTAGGGAAATGCGAGTGCGTAGAAAGGATACCATCGGTAACAGTCTTCATACAACCTTACCCCTGATATGGTTGATCCGTCTTAAGTGTTTTAATGCATGTAATGTACTCTTAGGGGCATTGTAATAGTCTTCATAGTACCTTACTTGTGCGTTGCCTTAACGGAATTTTACGTAGACAGCATTTTCGTGTAATTCGCTCATGAATAAGGAAATACTTACACAGATCATCACAAGTGTGACAAAGCAACAAGATTAGGAAACGTAAACTAAGAAGTAGTGCATGATTAAGTAAATACGTTTGTTTATCATATAGTTATCACCAAAGTAGTTTAGATTTATATTTAGTTTAATTAGCTAAAACCAAACCAAACCTCTCAAAACCATAATTTTACCTGCTTTTTATAAAATATAAAAATACAAAAATAATTTTCTCTCAACCTCTTAGACCTCTGTTATATTCTGTTCGAGCCTTCCCAACCTATTCCCCTAGAGAACGATAACAACCCCCGAGTCTTGCCTTACTACACTACAACGGTTAGGTACTCTACCTAGGGAGTTGTAAAACTTCTTGTGAGTTTTCAACGACCGCATCAACAGTGGAAGAAAGTAATTAGTACCTTAATCCCTACCCCTCTTATCATTAATAGTTGGTGGTTGGGTTTTCTAGCAATATGTTAAAGTATCCAATACATTGGTCTACGTTTAGGCGCGGCTCCGTGTTTGCTTCCCAGTGCTTTTAGTACTATGGCTAATCGAGATCCGACATGGAATATGGATACAAGTGCATCATCTCATCTTAATTCACATATAAGTAATTTAAATACTGTTTATAATAAATGTTTATATCAATCTGTTGTGGTTGGTTAAGGTAAATCCATGCATGTTACCAGACACATACCATAGAATCTTACCTACCCTTAATCGTCCTTTACACTTACATAATGTTCTGGTCACCCCTAATATCATTAAAAACTTATTTTTGTTTGTCAATTTATCAGAGATAATAATTATACTATTAAATTCGATGCATTTGGTTTCTCAATAAAGGATTTCTTAACCCGTCATATCATCCTTAGGTGTAATAGTTCGAGAGATCTTTACCCGGTTACATCGCCTTCCCCCACTCCTCATGCTTTGCTTTCTGTGAGTCCCAGTACGTGGCACCAACGCCTCAAGTACTACGTTCTCTTATGTCTTGTTAGTATATTTCTCATAATAAAGAGAAATCCTCACATCTTTGTCATGTGTGCCAGCTGGGCAAACATGTGAGAATTCCGTTTGCTAGTTCAAATTCTATTATTACTCGTTATTTTGAGATTGTGCACTCTGATATTTGGACTTCTCCCATTGCTAGCTCCGATGGTTTTATATACTATGTGTTATTTCTTGATCATTATTCTCATTATTTGTGGATTTATCCTTTGCGTACTAAATCCGAAGTTTTTCAAAATTTCCTACATTTTCGTTCTTATGTAAATAATCAGTTTGAGTGTGATAATGCGGTTTTTCAGTGTGACCATGGTGGTAAGTTTGACAACACCAATTTCCTTAACTTTTTTGCTCAAAATGGCATTCAAGTCCGTTTTTCTTGAATAAAAAGTTCACAACAAAATGGAAAGTCAGAGCGAATAATTCGCACTATTAATAATGTCATTCGCACCCTTCTTTTCCAAGCTCACTTTCCACCCACCTTTTGGGTCGAGGCATTACATATAGCTACCTACCTACTTAATCTCCTACCCTCACATGCCATTCAAAAATGAGATACCTTGCACTAAACTATTTAACAAACAACTTGTATACTCATGATTGTGTATCTTCGATTGTCTTTGTTACCCACACCTTCATTCCCCTCATAAATGTGCACCTCGTACCACCTATTGTTTTTTCCTTGAATACCCCGCTTATCATTGTCGGTATTGATGCCTTGACCTCTCCACTAACAAAATCATCATTTCTCACCATGTAACCTTTGATGAACTCCAACTTTTATATGGTTCTATCACTCCATTACAACCTATATCTTACACTTTTCTCGACCCTACTCCATCTCTAATACATCAACATATCATTCACAATACAACCCAATACCCTATGACTCCAGATGCACCTATTACCCCTACGGTCCAATATAACCCAACTCCTAGCCTAACACCTAGCCCAATGCATAGAGTCACACCACCCTCGGCCCATCTAGACACTTCACCCCACCACAACACATCACAATCCACTACATAATCTACGACCCGACCTAATTTTTCCCATACATCCCCTACTTTAGCAACTACATGCGTGATACCTAATCCTCCCACCCGAACTCACCTTATGGCCACATGTGCCCAAGTTGGCACCATTAAGCCTAACCCTTATTTTCATGGTCATACTTCTCATATTTCTCCTATTTCTCCTATTCCTAAGTCTCCCTCTGTTACGTTATCAGATCCTAATTTGCGAGATGCTATGTATGATGAATATAATACTTTAATTAAAAACAGTACTTGGATTCTTGTTTCGAAACCACCAAACGTTAATGTGGTTCGGTCTATGTAGTTATTTCGGCATAAATATCATGTCGATGGTTCATTAAGCAGGTATAAGGCTTGTTTGGTGGCTAATGAGCGTAGTCAGCAGGTTGGTGTTGATTGTGATGATACTTTTAGTCCTGTTGTTAAACCGACTGCCATTCTTATGGTTCTCAGTCTTGCCTTGTCTCAGAATTGGCCTATTCATTAGCTTGATGTTAAGAATGCATTTCTTAATGACGACCTTTCTGAGACTCTGTATATGTATCAACCACTAGGTTTCGTAGATGCTTGGTTTCCCCATCATGTGTGTCGATTACAGAGATCTTTATACAGATTGAAACAAGAACCTTGGTTTCAACGTTTTGTAGGTTATGCGAACAGGGTTGGTTTCTCGTTGAGTCGTTGTGACTCGTCCTTGTTCATATATTGACATGGTTCTGAGGTTGCATATTTATTAATTTATGTTGATGATATTGTACAGACGACATCTTCTACGGATTTACTTCAACGTATTATCTCCTCTCTTCATAAGGAGTTTGATATGACTGATTTGGGGGCGCTTAATTACTTTTTGAGGATTTCTGTTACGCGTGACTCTACAGGCATGTTTCTGTCTCAAAAGAAATATGTTTTAGAGCTTTTGAAAAGGGCTCATATGGCTAATTGTAATCCAACTCGGACACCGGTTGACACGGAATCCAAACTTGGTTCTAACGAGGATCTTATTTCTAACCCTACTCTCTATCGCAGTCTTGCATGTGGTTTGCAGTACCTCACATTTACTCATCCAAATATCTTTTATGCAGTGCAACAGGTTTGCCTTCATATGCATGATCCTCGATAGCCTCATTTGGCAGATCTTAAGAGAGTTGTCCGATATGTTCGTGGCACATTGGACTTTAGGCTATAACGCCTAAATTATTTATGTTTTTAGCGGCGTTATTTATATATATATTGTCATTTCTCATGAACTTTTGATACTTAAAAGCATAAATTATGTGTAGGTTCACTTGAAGTCATCCCGAGCTCAAAAGAAATAAAATTCAAGTGTTTCGATTATTGGAAAGCAAGTTAGAAGAAAAGAAAAACTCAAGGTTGAAAAAAAGACCTAAGTACGCCGCACTTGTCCTAAGTGCGCCGCACTTCCAAGCGAACTCAAGAATTAAAGTCATTTAAATGAAGACTACATTTATACCCCAAGTATGCCGCAAAAATATTTTTATGCGCCACACTTCTTGATAAAAGCTAAATTCCCCTCGCATTAACACCCTAAGTGCATCGCACAATCTTTTGTGTGCGCCGCACTTAGACCCTAAACTTAGGCTATAAATTAAGACAAAAATTGACTTCAAAAAGCATTCCTCACTTCACTTCTACATTCCTTCACACTTTTTTATCCACCCTACACCAATATCCATAAACACCATACTACTTTGAAGATTAAAGATCAAACCACGAAGAACGAAGAAGAACGATATCATAGTTCTAGTAAAATAAAGGTTCTATTACGATTCCATACTTGTTACGGGTAGAATCTTGATCCACATTCTTACCCGAACATAGTATGTTTCTTGTTATTCTACTAAATTTTGTTATGAACTTCATAGCCATGAGAGGCTAAATCTCTCATGACTACTCGGTGAAAATAATATAATGAATAATCGTTTGGTATAATTACGATCTTGTTAATCTTAAGCTTATGTTATAATCCTATTGTGTCTAATCTTATTAACTTTTATTATCAACTTTGATTGTATACTCACACCGGTATATGTCGAAAGACCCGTTGTGATCTATATAGTTTTAAAGATTTGTCTATGATATTTATCGTCTGTGACGAGAAATCCACTTGCATTATTTGTTAAACAAAAATAGATTTGATATAATAGTAACTAGATTATTTGAGTGACACATTTGATCGAGTTAACTAAACGTAAGTCTTAAGTTAAACAAGTGAATTCGTAAAAACATTTTCTGACGAGAAAACACTTTTTATAAATTTAAAGTCGGAGATCGTAACTATTACTACTGCTTATGCATTATATAAAATTATCTGAGTAGTCATATTTCTCACATTTGTTAAAGTTTATTTTTCAGCTGATTATTCGACACTACGCAAATCTCTGTGGACGACCTAGTCTTACCTAAAAAGATTATACTACATGCGTGGGTTATAATTTTACCCGTGTGTTTTCATCTAATAACCGGTAATCTCAGTCTTATAAATTTAAAGCTTTTGAAACACATTAAAGTTTTTGGCGCGGCCGCCGGGGATTCCAAAGTTGTTCTGTAATCAAACTTTTAAAAATAATTTTCCCTTTTTTTCAAAAATCGTCGTACATTTTTCTGGCAAACTGACCCAAACAAATTCTCATTTGGATGCATAGACGTGCTTCCAACTCTGAACTTGTCGAACCGTTACCTGAACCTGAACGTACTCTGAATCGAAGACTTCGTCGACAAAACAAAAGAGTTCCATTCGAACAAAGAAACGATCCACCTTAACACCTGAGAGTTGTCTAGCCGCCAATTCTCGACATCAATTACTTCCATCACTTTCTCATTACCCTTCAAAATCTCTATCCCATGGATGATGAACCCATGTGGGCTACCGACCGTGTTGTCGCTTTGACTCCCGGTTCCACAATCACCATTCCTGAAACCGCAAACGAATTTGCCATTAAAGGTAACCACCTGGCTCTCATCAAAGAAAACCAATTCAATGGTAGAACCAAAATCGATCCTCACAAACACATTCATGAATTCCTCGGAATATATGATATGTTTAAATACAAAGACACCGAGAATGAATATGTCTGTCTGATGATGTTTCCCCTATCACTCACTGGAGAAGCAAAAACATAGCTGGACGAAGTCAACGAAGGAACTATCGAAATGTGGGATGAACTTCGAACCGCTTTCATTAGCCGATTCTTTCCCCCAGGTCTTTTCAACCGACTCCTCGGAGAAATCCGAGCCTTTTTCCCAACACGAAAACGAATCTCTAACCGATGCCTGGCTTCATATGAAGGAAATGCTCAGAAACTGCCATGGTCACAACCTATCCACAGGAAACATCATAAAAATCTTTTACTACGGTCTCAACGAAATAACCCAAGAAGTTTAAAATGCCGCAGCTGGTGGTGTTTTCCTCTATAAAACTCCGAATCAAGCTTATCAACTTCTCGAAGACAAAGTCTTACTCAAGCTCGACTAGGCTAAAAACCAAAAAACCAAATTACCTCTTAAGAAAACCATTGCATTCGCCGCTGAAGGTCGCAGTAATTCTGACACTGATAAAATTATGGCCCGAATGGATGTCATGACCATGAAAATGGATGCTCAGTATAAAGATTTTTAATCATGTTCAAAACAATCAAACCTTGACGATGATGACATCCCCATGTCACGAGAAGAAGAAGCCAAATTCATGCAAACCTTCGTACTCGCTTTTATAATGATTACCGCGACCGTGATTCCAACCGTGATAACTGCGTTCAGGCGGAAGAAACAATTACAACTGAGACAACTATCAATCTCACTCTGATAATAAACTCGATCTTTAAAAACAACTAAGCGATTTCATAAAAGCTTAACACTCGACCAACTCTTTTGTCAAAGACACTTTTATGGATCTCAAAACAAACTCAAAACAACAACCAAAAACCAACAGATTTGCTAATAAGCAATCTGGTCGACCTTCTGTATCTTTTCCTAGTAACACTCAACCTAACCCAAAAGGTAGTTCATCTAAACCTTACCAACCACCACAAGCTCAAAACGAGCGTCTGAATGCCGTATTTACACTGAGTGGTAAATCCTATGACCCCCCAAATAACCCAAATAATCAACAAAATGATTCCGAAACTCCTATCAACTTCGATAGCAATGATGAAGATGATGAACCTACACCTTAACCCAAACCTAAAACACCAAAACCAATCAAAGAAACACAAACACCAAAACCATACAAACCAAAAATTTCATATCCTCAACGCCTCAGAAAAGAAAAAATGGAAGCTCAATATGGAAAATTCCTCGACATGATCCGAGCCGTTTGAATCAACGTACCTCTTGTCGATGTTTTAGCCGGAATGCCCAACTATGGAAAATTTCTCAAGGAGCTCATAAATAACAAACAGAAAATCGAACAAATTTCTACCTCTTCTCTGAGCGATGAAAGTTCCGCAATACTTCAAAACAAAGTTCCACCAAAACTTGGAGACCCCGAAAATTTTCTCATTCCAGGTAACTTCAAAAAATATTTCTCATGCAATGCTTTAGCCGACCTTGGTGCTAGCATAAACCCCATGTCATATTCCCTATACGCGAAATTATCTCTCGAAACTCTCAAGCCTAATAAAAAGATCGTAAGATTAGCCGATCGATCATTCCAATATCTTGTTGGAATAGCTGAAAATATGCTTATTGAAGTTGGTAAATTCACCTTCACTGCTGATTTCATTATTCTCGAAATGGAAGAAGATAGTAAAGTTCCCCTTATCTTAGGAAGACCTTTTCTTCACATGTCGATACAGTAATTCGAGTTAAACAAAAGAAACTCAATCTCTGAGTTAGAACTGAACGAATGATCTTTCACATCGATTCTGCGATGAAACATTCCTATTCAAACGATGATACATGTTTCAGTATTGACGTCATCGACGAAATCTTAGAAGAAGATTTCGATGCTCTTCTCGACGAAGGAAGTGAAATCCTCCATTCCATCGAAGGAACCATCCTCGAAGAAAAATTCTTTGCTGAATTCGATGAATTCATGGCAATGACTGCCGATGAAAACTCTGAATCCGAATCTGACTCCGAAGAACCACTATTCGAAAAAATTACTTTTAACACCGATTACAAAATCAAAACATGTCTTGAAGAACCTCCTACGGATCTTTAACTCAAACCTCTTCCTGATAACTTGGAATATGTATTCTTGGAAGAACCCTCTTTTCTTCCTGTTATCATATCATCTTAGCTTTTTGAAGAAAACAAAAACAAGCTCGTATCTATTTTTAAAAACACAAGCAAGCCTTTGATTGAAAACCACAAATATTCTTGGAATATGCCCATCTTTTTGTAAACATAAAATTTAACTCCTAGAAGATAAAAACTAGTTGTTCAAAAACAAAGAAGATTAAACCCAAACATGCAAGAAGTTGTAAAAACGAAATAGTTAAACTGCTCGATACAGGTATCATTTATCCAATCGCCGATAGCCCTTGGATAAGCCTCATACACTGTGTACCGAAGAAAGGATGTATTATGGTTGTTACTAATGAAAGAAATGTACTTGTCCCAACAAGAACTGTTACAGGTTGGCGAGTATGTATCGACTATTGAAAACTCAATGAAGCAACTACAAAAGATCATTTCCCTTTGCCGTTTATGGATCAAATGTTAAAAAGACTCGCAAGAAATAAATACTTCTATTTCCTCGATGGTTTTTCTGGATATTTTCAAATACCAATCGATCCTATGAACCAAGAAAAAACAACGTTCACATGTCCTTTTGGTACATACGCTTATAGAAGAATACCTTTCGGTTTATGTAATGCTCCAGCTACTTTTCAAAGGTGCATGCTAGCTATATTTCATGACATGATTGAAGAATCCGTCGAAGTATTCATGGACGATTTCTCCGTCTTTGGAAGCTCTTTTGATCACTGCTTGAAAAACTTCGATAAAATGCTTCAACGTTGCAAAGATGCACATCTTGTCCTTAACTGGAAAAAATGTCACTTCATGGTTAAAGAAGGAATTGTGATTGGACACGAGGTTTCCGAAGCAGGCCTCGAAGTCGACAAAGCAAAGATCGACGCAATCTCAAAACTTCCACCACCCACTAATATCAAAGGTATTAGAAGCTTTCTAGGACATACAGGTTTCTACCGAATATTCATTAAAGATTTCTCAAAAATCGCCCGACCACTCACCAAGTTGCTCGAAAAAGATACTCCATTCGAATTTAATGAAGAATGTCAAAACGCATTCAAGATATTAAAATAAAAGCTCACATGTGCTCCTGTTATCGTAAGCCCAAACTGGAGTTTTCCGTTCGAACTCATGTGTGATACAAGTGACTTTGCAGTCGGAGCAATGCTAAGTCAAAAAGAAGGTAGAAATTTCATCCGATATACTTTGCAAGCAAGACACTCAACGCAGCTTACTAGAACTATACAATCACTAAAAAAGAACTTATGGCTGTAGTCTTTGCTTTTGAAAAATTCTGATCCTATCTGGTATTATCAAAGACTATCGTACACACTAATCACTCAACTCTTAGGCACCTATTCAAGAAACAAGATGCTAAACCACGCCTTATCTGTTGGATTATGCTCTTATAAGAATTTGATATCGAAATAAAAGATAGAAAAGGTACAGAAAATGTTGCAGCTGACCACCTATCTCGAATTGAAAATAAAGAAACAAGTGATGACAATGAAGTCGATGATAATTTTCCTAGAGAAACTCTTATGGAAATGAACACTGAAGACGAACCATGGTTTGCAGACATTGCAAATTATTTAGTAAGTACTATCATACCTAAAGGAATGACATACCAGCAAAAGAATAATTTTTTCTCAGACCTCAAGCATTACTTCTGGGAAGAACCCTACCTCTTCAAAGTATGTTCTAACGGTATGATCAGACGCTGTATATCTGGACTAGAAACCCAAACCATTTTAGATTAATGTCACCACAGACCGACCAGTGGACATTATGGACCAAACACAACAGCTAAAAAAGTCTTAGACTCAGGTTTTTACTGGCCGACCATCATCAAAGAAGCTCATACTCAAGTTTGCCTTTGCGAAGCATGTCAAAAGACAGGAAATATTTCAAAACATGATGAGATACTCTTAAACAACATTCAAGTATGTGAAATTTTTGACATAGGGGGTATCGATTTTATGGGACCTTTTCCGAACATACAAATTCGAATACATTTTAGTCGCTGTCGACTATGTATCTAAGTGGGCCAAAGCATAAGCTCTACCAACGAACGATGCCAGAGTTGTTATTACTTTTCTGAAGAAACTATTCTGCCGTTTTAGAATGCCTAAAGCTCTTATAAGCGACCGAGGAACTCATTTATGCAACAAAATAATAGAAAAAACCATGAAAAGATATGGAGTTAACCACTGATTCTCTACATCCTACCAACCTCAAACGAGTGGTCAAGTTGAAAACACGAATAAAGCTTTTAAAAGAATTCTTAAAAAGACTGTTAAGGACAATCCTACCATCTGGTCAAGAAAACTTGATGACGCTCTGTGGGCTTTTCGTACTGCCTACAAAACACCAACCGGAACAACACCGTACAAACTTATATATGGAAAGAATTATCACCTTCCATTTGAAATTGAACACCATGCATACTGGGCCTTGAAGAACTGTAACCTAGATCTCATCGTT
Source organism: Tanacetum coccineum (assembly GCA_026074375.1). NCBI lineage: Eukaryota > Viridiplantae > Streptophyta > Magnoliopsida > Asterales > Asteraceae > Tanacetum > Tanacetum coccineum. The sequence continues at coordinate 45,483 of BQNB010016038.1, forward strand.
GCTGGTGGGAAAAGAATGTTTTAATTGCACGAGTTAGACGAACTAAGACATCAAGCCTATGAAAACTCTCGTCTATACAAGGAAAGAACCAAAGTTTGGCATGACAGGAAACTCAAGATGAGAAAATAATTCAAACACGAAAACAAAGTGTTGCTATTTCATTCGAAATATAAATTCAAACAGCCAAAACTCAGATCTCGCTGGCTAGGACCATACGTAGTAAAACATCAATATCCATTCGGATATGTTGAAGTATGTAGAAAAGATGGAAAAACGTTTATTATTAACGGCCACCGATTAAAGTTATATCATGAAGAAGAAGATTATAATGACCAAAGGGAAGCAATTACTCTCTTATTTCCGAAAGAATGAACTCCAGAAGCAGGAGTCTAGCTAACGACTCTCTTAAAAATTAAGCGCTTCCCGGGAGGCAACCCGTACTTTACTTAAGTGTGGAGGAGTCCCTCCTCCATACAACTCCACCCATTTCCTTTATATATTTTCTCTAAAAAAACCAAAAATATTTTCTTTTTTTGTGCTTTTGTGTGTTTACTTTTATGCAGGTATTATAGCTCAAATCTGGAGAATTATGGAGTATGCTCAAGGATATCTCTCTCGCAGCTATACATCTCTCTATGCCCTGGGAAGTAGCGTTATCCCTTAATTTTCCCTATTTTCTAGTTTATCAGTTATCACATTTAGGGCAATGTTTAACTTAAGTGTGAAGGAGAGACAAATAGGAAAAAATAATCATATCACCATGTGTGCCCCGCCAATTTTTTTCCAACTGATATTTTATGAAAATCTTTTATTAATATACATGCTTTCAATATAAAAATGCTCTTAATAAGGCAAGTCCAAACCGGATTGACACTATAACTAGCACAAAACCAGTCCACTAAATTGTGAGAATTTTAAGCCTTAGAAATATTCGGGTACCCACCTTTGGTACCTAAGATAATTGATGCCTTTAGCTTGTTCGAGTTAAGGTTTGAATGCAATTGCAAGTGTCTCATCCGTCATTACGACTGTGTATTTGTAATTTGTCGCCTTTTTTAGAGCAATGGTATTGGTTGAAAATTATATTTGAGTGAGCCAGTAATTTAGAAGCTCGAGAACTTGTGCTTGATCATCATTTACTAGACCAAAGCCAGATTAATCATATGTTATGAGGAGAAATAAATCCCAAAAATTCCTGTTCCTGAAGCACTCCCTTTTAGTGATAATTGCTGAAATACAAAGGATTGAAGAAAAGTGCTCAAAATGAAGTTTTGTGCCAAGCCTTAGTTATTATGGTATAAAAAAATAAAAAAGAATAGAAGAAATAAAAGTTCAAAGTTAAAGGCTTAAGTTTCGGCACATAAGATATGTATATGTTATTCACCCTCATCAGTTCCAAGTTCCGCCCTTCGATCATGTTTATGTGTTAAGTACAAGCCTATGGTAGTTGTCTAGATTATGTTTGCGCATCTGAGTGACTTCATAATTACAAACCCTATCTGAGTGGCTCGAGTGAATTAAAAATCAAACACATTCTTTTGTGAGGTGCTTTATTATGTGTCTATGCCTGAAAAGTTATCTAAACCAGTAAACACTTGTAAAATCCAAAATTTTCTTCACGTCATGATAAATGATCTTGTTTTTCTCGCTTTAATTGCTTGAGGGCAAACAATAGCTAGGTGTGGAGGGATTTGATAACGACTAATTATACATGTTTTTAGCGGCGTTATTTATATATATTTTTATCATTTCTCGTGAACTTTCGATGCTTACAAGCATAAATTATGTGCAGGTTCACATGAAGTCATCCCGAGCTCAAAAGAAATAAAATTCAAGTGTTTATGATTATTGGAAAGCAAGTTAGAAGAAAAGAAAAACTCAAGGTTGAAAAAAGACCCAAGTACGCCGCACTTGTCCCAAGTGCACCGCACTTACAAGCGAACTCAAGAATTAAAGTTAATTAAATGAAGACTGCATTTACAACACTTGAATTTTATTTATATATATTTTTATCATTTCTCGTTAACTTTCGATACTTACAAGCATAAATTATGTGCAGGTTCACATGAAGTCATCCCGAGCTCAAAAGAAATAAAATTCAAGTGTTTATGATTATTGGAAGGCAAGTTAGAAGAAAAGAAAAACTCAAGGTTGAAAAAAGACCCAAGTACGCCGCACTTGTCCTAAGTTTGCCGCACTTACAAGCGAACTCAAGAATTAAAGTCAATTAAACGAAGACTGCATTTATACCCCAAGTACGCCGCATAAATATTTTTATGCGCCGCACTTCTTGATTAAAATTAAATTCCTCTCGCATTAACACCCTAAGTGCACCGCACAATCTTTTGTGTGCGCCCCACTAAGACCCTAAACTTAGCCTATAAATTGAGACGAAAATTCACTTCAAAAAGCATTCCTCACTTCACTTCTACATTCCTTCACACTTTTCTATCCACCCTACACCAATATCCATAAAAACCATTCTACTTTGAAGATTAAAGATCAAACCATGAAGAACGAAGAAAAACGATATCATAGTTCTAGTAAAATAAAGGTTGTATTACGATTCCATACTTGTTACGGGTAGAACCTTGATCTATTTTCTTACCCGAACATAATATGTTTCTTGTTATTCTACTTAATTTTGTTATGAACTTCATAGCCATGAGAGGCTAAATCTCTCATGACTACTCGGTAAAAATAATATAATGAATAACCGTTTGGTATAATTACGATCTTGTTAATCTTAAGCTTATGTTATTGTTCTATCATGTCTAATCTTATCAACTTTGATTATCAACTTTGATTATATACTCACACCGGTATAGGTCGAAAGACCCGTTGTGATCTATATAGTTTTAAAGATTTGTCTATGATCTTTATCGTCTGTGACGAAAAATCCACTTGCGTTATTTGATAAACAAAAATAGATTTGATATAATAGTAACTAGATTTTTTAAGTGACACATTTGATCGGTTAACTAAATGTGAGTCTTAAGTTAAACAAGTGTATTCGTAAAAACATTTTCCGACGAGAAAACACTTTTTATAAATTCAAAGTCGGAGATCGTAACTATTACCACTGCTTATGAATTATATGAAATTATCCGAGTAGTCATATTTCTCACATTTGTTAAAGTTTTGACCTGGTCTTACCTAAAAAGATTATACTACATGTGTGGGTTATATTTTTACCCGTGTGTTTCCACTAATAACTGGTAATCTCAGTCTTATAAATTTAAAACTGTTGAAATACATCAGGCTCCAACTTTATGCATCCATTACAGGTTCTCTTGTTGCATATACCGATGCAGATTGGGTTGGTTGCCCTACTACCAGGCGGTCTACATCTAGTTATTGTGTTTTCTTGGGAGATAATCTACTCTCGTGGTTAGCCAAATGACAACATACTCTCTCTAGATCAAGTTCTAAAGCTGAGTACAAAGGTGTTGCTAATGTTGTTGCCGAAACTGCCTGGCTTCGTAATCTTCTCAATGAGCTTCATACACCATTATTATCTGCTACCCTTGTATATTGTGACAATATTAGTGCTATGTATATGACTACTAATCATGTTCAGCATCAGTGGACCAAACATATTGAGATTGATATACATTTTTTTTGTGATATGGTTGCTCGTGGTCAGGTCCGTGTTCTTCATGTACCATCTCGTTACTAATATGCTGACATTTTCATCAAAGGACTACCGTCTGGGCTTTTTGAGGAATTTCGTACCAGTTTGAGTGTTCGACCATCTCCCGCTCAAACTGCGAAGGCGTATTAGTCGATATATTTATATTAGTTATTAATTTGTATTGGGCCCATTAGTATGGATGTCATGTAATTAGGCCTAAGCTCATAGTCTAGAATGTTTTCTTGTATCATATATATAGATTGGTTGTTATCAATAATAATCAAGCAAATCAACTATTCCGATATGAATATGTTTGCGTTCGACAGTAAATTCTCATGCGATTGTTATTTGTTGTGATCTTTTGGTACATACGGCCTTATATTAAAATTTCTAAGTCCTCTAAATCAAGTCCAAAACATCAATCTTGCGAGAATTAACATGACATGGTTAATTAAATTAAAAAGAAAAAGAACTAATATGAAGCAAAACATGTATCACATCGTATTGTTTTATTAGATTTGCTTTTCAGTTATCAAAAAGCGCATTAGATAAAGCTAATAAAAAATTTAAAGATGACGACATTGGAGGCATAAGATTAAGATATAAAATGACAACTTGTAACGAACACGTAGATGTAATACCTCTTTAATTCTCATAATCATAACTAATCGACTAATATATATTTATGGGAACAACAATCAATTGAAAAAATGAAGGCAATAAAAAAGGACATGCAAAGTACAAAATTTGATTGTGTTCAAACCATCTAGAAACTGTCAGACATAAAACATCGTTTTCATTTTTGGTTTACCTTTTTCCTTTTTAAGCATTAAAGTATTGATTTTTTTAAAGAATGCAAATTTTTTCTTAATCTCTCTATTGTAGCACTTTAACGGTGCACTAGATTATTTACGTTTTCCCCGTTATCCTTTTTTGCCCATGTGATATTTAGCCCCTAAACTTTAAAAATTCACAATTTCCACCTTTTAACCATTTATTTAATAACAATTTACGCACTTTATTATTTAGCCATACACTTTATTTATTAACAACTTTCACCCTTTATTCATTAACAATTTCCACCATCTAACCCTTTATTTATTAACAATATACACACTTTATGACATGTTTGCAAATGATAATAACACAAGAAACTATAATACTGTATATTTCATTTATCATAGACGTTTAGAAATGATAATCAATTAGTGCCCTCACATGATGTACAAAATGGGCTATTTTTTATGGTCATTACATAAATTTTGAACACTGTTGATCCTACCTGATTCTAATGTGTTTTGTCCAAATATTACAGCCAACATATGGTTTTAATGTTCACCAACCTATGCCTTCACATGATGTACAAAATAGGCAAATTAAAAGTTATAAAACATACTAAAGTGCACTATTACTTGAAACAAAAGATGTGCACATAAACATTAACTGTTCAAACTTTCTCCACTGCAGTGTTTTGAGTATTGCCTTGGCCATCCAATTGTTTTGCCAACTTCCTTTGGAGGATTCTTGCAATTGTTTTCCTCAATGTTACTTGTTTAGGTGTCTGCACTTGGTCCTTGTGACAACTGGCAATTTTTTTAGATTTTTATTTTTACGATTTACCTACTATTTTCGCATTTACGTTTACGTTATTTAATTAACGTGAAATCGAGAATTTATCCCGCGTAAACTAAAAAACATCCCTGGATGCATTCCGGCTTTTGAATAAGTGTAGTCTACTCATGAATAACATGTTACGTCTTAACAGACATATTTTTATATATCGCGTGTTTTAAATTTTTATGAGTTACGTAAAATACTTATTAGTTCATTTTGCATTTTTGCATGCATGCATATATAACTAAACCCTTCCCTCCTAAATAAATATCTAGAGATCTAATGTTAATAAAATTTCAAAATTTGAAAAACTTGGTCTCTCTCTTCCCCTTTTTGCGTCCGATCTTCACACACACCACACCACCACCATTTGTTTTCGTTGTTGTGTCTTCATATAGCACTAGTCCTTCACACTATTTTAGCAACCAATTTTGTCTTGACCAAGGCTTGAATCCCACACATATGGAATCCCATGTGGTTAAGTGTAAACATAAGATGACCACATTCACTTCATTCATTTTCTACACACACACAAAACACCTTCAAGCAAAATTGCTCTCTTTTTTCTTCTTTCTCTCATGGGTCGACCGAAGAACACCAACATCATAAGGTGTTCATTTTGTTGATTTCTTGAAGATTTGAGTTTACATATACATTAGTAGTATATCCGAGTTATTTACAAGATCGTTTTTGAGTTAATATTCATCCTTTCCTCTCCATTATTTTAAGAAAACTTCTCTTCACATTTCATACATATTTATATTTACATCTATGCATTCATCTCATGTTCTTTAAAATATCATCACATATGCTTGTGTAAAAGGATTTTTAAAAAACAATTAGCAAAAAATAAAAGGGTTGTACAGCTTATTTATATTTTTGTACACATCTTTTGTTAATATTGGACTTTTAGGTCAAATAGATGATTATATGTGTTAAAAGTAGTTCTTGATGTTATTGTAACAATCGGTGGAAGTGATATGTAGTCTTGAAGTTGTTAGAGTGTTGATATCAATCAGTGAAAGGGATTTAAGCTAGAAATAAAGTTGTGATATTTGTAGCAAAATAAATGTGTAGTTTTGGCATAAAATACTTGATGTCCGAAATTTCTATGGGTGTATAATGAGATGTTAATTCCACTTTAAGCAGCCAAAAGTTAAACAACATAATAGAATACTTAAATACGAACGCATGGATATAAATTTTCTTAAAATCCGACATAAAACGAGTGAGTTATGACCAAATAAAGTTTGGATAAAAACTAGTGACGTTTCTAGCAAAACAGTTATAAATATATTTTATCCAATTTATGTTTTCGTGTTTTTGACCCATTTTGGGTCCGAGCCGGGTGAAACTTATAAGAGAAAACTTGTAGAACGTGATTTTTCCTTGAAATGTAGTTTTTGACCATTCCGTGAATCATTATAACGAAAGAGTTACGCCCATCTAAATGTATCTTTTTCCTTCCAAATCTGGTTTACTTGGTTCTGATTTCTCAACTTCTGTCATTCATCCCTAAAATGTCTCAGCCTTCCACATTCATAGCAAGTGATGGTAGCATTTGGATTTGCTATATGGGCTCTCTGGTTCATTGCAGCAACGGATGCCTTACAATCCCTAGTCATGTGGCCAACCCTCTTACAGTTACTACACTTCACAGTACACGGCCCAACTTGATGCAACTTACACTTGTTGCAATAAGGTAACTTTCCAGCATAAGCCTTCTTTTCATTGGCTCCAATAGTGTAAGCTCTTGTTACATCTGGTTTCTTGAAGGGTGGTTGTTGTGGCACATGGTTATCCTTTGGTTGGTTCTCAAACTTCCTCTTGTTGTTAGCATTCTTTCCTACTGTGGTTTCTTGCTGTACAACATGATTCATCAGGTCGTGAGTCGTGCGGATTTTTGTCTCGTAGATTGCAATAGCTTCAATAGCATTAGTAACTCATTGGGTCACAATCTGGTCAATCTCTGTGGAACTCATTCCTTGTCTTGTTGCTGACATTTTCTTCAAAATCAAAAGAAGTAAAAGAAAGATAAAGTAGGTCGGTTTCCTAAAGTCGCGTTTCTAAAAATGGAATGTTACGAGGCGACGGGTTTATCTTGTGTTCGAATTAATCGGCATGTTTCTAGAAGTTACGAGAAGTAAGAAAAATTAAGACGTAACGAGATGACGTAGGTGTTTCAACAGTATGGGGCGGGTGTTCAAAGTCGAATAGCATGATAATCAGTGGGGTCGGCAGACAGTAACAGGTTTCAAAGTTATGTAAAATGGTATAATGTAAAGTCATGAAAAGTTGTAAATATCATCGTATTATTCACGATGTTTTGGAAGTAAACGAGACCAATCTGTCACTCACAATGTCTTAGGATAAATTTAGTATTTTATATAGAAAACTTCTATAAAAATGAGGAAATATACGTAAGCCAAATGTAAACGTAGAGAAAAGATAGACGTGAGATAAACGTAAGCTCATAGAAAAATAAAGCTTCAAGGGAAAAATAAACGCAAAGCAACATATACGTAGGGAAGATAAACGCATGGCAGAGGTAAACCCATATCATAGTAGGGTCAAGGAAAAATGATACTCAAGTATACGCCATAGAAAAAGCACGTATAAGGCACATGTAAAAGCACGTAAGGATCACATACTTGTTATAAACCAGACCTAATATTCTACTTGGTTCTCTATAACCTTGGCTCTGGATACCAATCTGTCACACCCTCAAATAGGGCATGGACGGAAACACGTGTCCGGGGGCGTGACATCATAATATACATCACACAAGATACAAAGAATGACCTCTAAGGGTACATTTAGAAATCCAACATCGTTGCATTAAATAAGAATAGTTAAAGTTTTACATAGGTTCACAGAAATAAAAGTTTTGGAAAATTGACAACAATGTGAAAACAGATAATAATAGTCTTGAAAATCGGTCCAATGCAAAGCGACATCATATAGAAATCAAAGACATCCACAGCTAAGCAATTGAGAAAAACATGCTAAAACGTCAATATAAAGTTGGTGAATTCATAGGTTTGTATTTGATATAAAAATGGACCACAAATATTGCAAAATGCATGTGACTATTATAACAGATACAATATCACATAAAAAGGCATTTACATTGCACTAAGCTCATGACACTGAGGCTAAATGTAATGGAGGCATGCAAAATGCTTAATGAACTTGCCTTGACAGGTGCCAACATGGCGCTTCACCGTATCACTCGACATGGTATACTTCCGTTGATCATGTAAGAGCTACTTACACGGACGGGGATGATTAGTCCCAATAGATCTATTTAAAACACTCGCGCTTACTTACCAATCCAACTTATCATAAGGAACTAACGGTTCATGATAACTCGGGCATACAAGTTTCAACATTTACTTAGGCAACACGTAAACAAGATTGGGAAAACGTAAAGCATTTGTGTCCAATGTTTAAAAGCAAGCAATGTTTCTCACCTCAAAAAGTAAAGCAAAGTAGTAAAAACGTGGGGGCTATGAACTCACCTTAAGCAAGTAATGAGCAAGATATTCAACGAAGTGAATAACGATAACGAACAACTCTAACCGCGACCTAATTAATAGACGCGCTTTAGAAACAAGAAATAAATATGAACATTGGGTAATATGCTTGTATAAAAAATAGACATCCATAAATGTTTGCGCTTTGGTTTATATAGTAATATGTGTCATTATGAAAGTATAAGGTTTATAGTTACGTTACGTCATGTTTTAAGAAAAGTTTCTATTTTTGAAAAGTTACTATTTTAGGAAAATTCCAAGTTTCGAGACGTTAATACCGTCCCCTAATATTTGATGATTCCATTATCATAAAATGCACTACTTAAACCTAAACGCCTAACTTCCATGTCCATCTCACTAATAAATATCAAAAGTTACTATTTTTAAAAGTTTCCCGTTTTAAAAATCCCGACAATATATTTGTGACGTTTCCTAAAGTTTCTACTTAATATACTAGTGTCCATATACGTTTCGCCAATGTTTTAAATGCTTAAATATGTCCGAAAGTGTCCGAAAACCTTTTTTTCATTTCCAATCAGCACCTTAAATAAGTATTTTTCCAAAAAGTGTTCCAAAATTCACTTCGCCATAACTCGGCCGTTTTAAATCCGCTTTTAGTGTGCGATATTTGAAAATCTATCTATTCAAAACAAGCTCTCTAAAAACTACTTTCTTGCCTAATGAAAATATTTTTAAGTCGCCCAAAACCTCAAAACAAAATCGGATCAACAACTATATTTTTCACAAACGCTTCCAAAAATCCATCCAAACTTCACAATAGTGCCTATACTAACCTAACCACTTTCACTGCTAATCCATCCAACAAAAACCACACTTGAATCTATTATAGTTCCATCATCCTCTTTGTTGCAACCCACAAGTTCACTCATCCTTTCCATAATTAAAGTAATAACATCAAGAACATATGAAAACTTTATTAGTTTATAAACCCACTAGTTTCTTTTTGAAAATAACACAAACACTAAGGATATATATAAGACTTGATCAAGAAAAAAGATATAAAATAAATATCAAGAATATACTTACAAGAAGAAGAGATATCAAGATGAAAATACAAGATCTAACTTTAAACACCTTAGATCTTAAAACCCAATAATAAATCTTGCAAAACCCACTTGAATAATCAAAACCCTAACTATAGATCTTGAACAAACCCTTGGAATCAAAGAACCAACACTTGAAATCACCTTAGATATGGTCAAGAATCAACCTAGAATACTTGGATCTTAAAGGAAATCAAGAAAAATAAACCTTAAGTGGGTGTTTGTTTTGTGTCGTGAGCAAGAAGGAGAGAAAGAGAGATGAGAGATTTTTGATGAGGCTTGGAAATAAGAAATGACCTAGAATGTGTTATCACATGGTATTTATAGGTAGAATTAGGGTTTTAGGGTGTAAGACATTGTGTGAACCATGACTAAGTAAAAAAATAAACCATGGTGCCTATGGTCCTTGTGGTTCGGTTGGGAATAAGGCACAAGAAAGGGAACCACATAAACTTAGTCACTTGGAAAATAAATGGTTACACTTAAAATATTAATAGTGGTTTAGTGGTCCAAGCATGGGTGAATGAAGAAAAAGAGTGTAAGAAGCACTAGTTTGCATGCGAGGATATTACAAAGATGTTCCTATCATGCATGTGATGGTGTTTTATTTTGAAATTTTAAATTAGATATGAAAGATGCTCTTTGATTTATTTAAGTATGGGTGTATACGTGTGTTTGGAGTAGAGGGGGAGGGTGAATGAAGTTTTTGACTTATAAACAAGAGATGCACGATAACTAAAGTTTACACGAAAAGATTAGGGGTTTCCGGGTCTCCGTTTGACCTAAAATGCTAAAACCATACATCGTACGCGAAAAATGTATTAATTGCAAACGAAAGTGAACGTGACCTACGTAACACTTTAAAATGATATAATAATGCAAATAACACATAGACTAATCCAAGTCCTAAGCCAAAACACGTCCGATAATGATTTTCAGTATTGCGTGGGACAACTTCTCGTAAAATTGCCAAATTCAAACGTAACGTATAAAAGTAAAAAATAATGATTTGAAAAGTTTAAAATATTGACCTAAAATTTATGGGGTGTGACATCCTTCCTCCGTTAAAAGAGCTTTGTTCTCAAAGCTTAAGATGTAACTTTAGACGTAGATGCAGGGTTTGCAAAAAGATGAGGGTACTTTTTCTTCATTTGGTCTTCGTGCTCCCAAGTGAATTCAGGACCTCGCCTAGAATTCCAACGGACTTTCACAATCGCGATATGGATTTGCTTTAAATGTTTGACTTCCCGATCCATGATTTCAACCAGTTCCTCGATGAAATTAAGCTTGTCATCAATCTGAATTTCATCCAACGGAATAGCTAGCGGTTCGTCAGAAAGACACTTTTTCAGACTGGAAACTTGAAAAGTACTATGGACACAACTTAGCTGATCTAGGAGTTCAAGTCGTTAAGCGACTGTTCTAACTTTAGCAAGGATCTTAAAAGATCCAATATAACGAGGGTTCAGCTTCCCCCGTTTGCCGAAACGTATCACCCCTTTCCATGGCGATACCTTCAACATAACCTTATCTCTAACTTGAAACTACAATGGCTTACGTCTCCTATCGGCGTAGCTTTTCTGTCTATCACGTACAGCTTGAATACGTTTCTTGATTTGGATGATCTTCTCTGTAGTTTCGTGAATGATTTCTACGTAGTGAGTTGAGCATCTCCAACCTTAGCCCAACAGACAGGCGATCGACACTTACGACCGTATAGTGCTTCGAATGGTACGGCTTTGATACTCGTGTGATAACTATTGTTGTACAAAAATTCTACCAATGGTAGGTGTCTATCCCAACCTTTCCCAAAATCAATCACACAAGTACGCAACATGTCCTCTAAGGTCTGGATGGTCCTTTAACTTTGACCATCGGTTTGAGGGTGATAAGCAGTACCCATGTCCAATTGAGTACCTAGAACTTTATTTAGCGATTTCCAGAATTGTAATGTAAATTTACTGTCTCGATCAGAAATAATCAAAATTGGCATAACATGCCTTGAGACTACTTCCTTTAAGTATTGTCTTGTTAACTTTTTCATTGAGTCAGTTTCCTTCATTGGTAAGAAATGAGCAGATTTGGTGAGGCGGTCAACAATTACCCAAATTGTATCTTGACCAGACGAAGTCTTTGGCAATTTAGTAACGAAATCCATTATGATGTTTTTCCATTTCCACACCGGGATCACAGGTTGAACTAACAACCCAGATGGTTTTGGCATTCGGCCTTGACCTTGGCACAGGTCAGATACTTACTGACGTAGGTGGCAATCTCGGCTTTTATATTAGGCCACCAATATAGTTTCTTCAGGTCTTGGTACATCTTGTCCGATTCAGGGTGGATCGAATACTTTAACTTATGCGACTCGTGCATAATCAAAGCTCTCAAGTCGCCATAACATGGTATCCAACTCCTATTTCTTAAACATAACGTTTTGTCAGCACGAGGTTCAAGCTTCTTAATCATACCACACAAATCTTCAGTTCCATAATTCTCCTCTTTCATTTCCTCAACTTAAGCATTCAAAATTCTCTTAGGAAGATTTAAGCCAATCGTCATAACTAGGGCTTGAACTCGTAGTGGCTTAATCCTCTCCTTGCGACTTAGCGCATCAGCCACCACGTTCGCCTTCCCCGGATGATAATGAATCTCGTAGTCGTAGTCACTTAACAGCTCCAACCATCAGCGTTGTCTCATGTTCAACTCCTTTTGATCAAGAATATGTTGCAAACTCTTATGATCAATAAACCCAACGCACTTCGTGCCGTACAAATACTGTCTCCACATTTTAAGAGCGAACACTACAGCTCTAAGTTTTAAGTCATGTGTAGTGTAATTCTTCTCATGAATCTTAAGTTGTCGTGACGTGTAGGCTATGACCTTTTCCCTTTGCATCAAAACTGCGCCCAACCCTTTGTGAGAAGCATTATAGTAAACCACGAAGTTTTCACTACCTTCGGGTAAAGCCAAAATTGGTGCACTATATAATTTTTTCTTCAACAGCTAAAATGCAGCTTCTGCCTTTTCACTCCAATCAAACTTCATGCTTTTTTGAGTCAGCTTCTTCATAGGATTGGCAATTTTTAAGAAACCTTCGATAAATCATTGGTAATAGCCAGCAAGACCTAGAAATTGACGAATCTCTTTTAGAGTCTTGGGTGACGCCCAATCCTTGATTGAATCTATCTTAGTTGGGTCCACGTGAATGCCTTCACTATCAATCATGTAACCGAGAAACTGTACCTTTGAGAGCCAAAATTCACACTTTGAAAACTTGGCGTACAATTCCTCCTTTTTAACTAAATCTCAAAATTACCTAAGGTGCTCCTCTTGCTCCTTCTTATTCTTGGAGTAGATCAAAATTTCATTGATGAAAACTATCACGAATTTATCTAGCTATGGCTTGCACACCCGATTTATCAGATCCATGAATACCACCGGTGCATTGGTCAGTCTAAACGGCATCACTTGAAACTCATAGTGACCGTAGCGTGTCCTAAACGCTGTCTTTGGAATGTCTTCTTCCCAAACTCTAAGTTGGTGATAACTAGATCTCAAGTCGATCTTTGAGTAGACTCTTGGCCCTTGCAACTGATCAAACAAGTCTTCGATTATCAAAAGTGGGTTTGGATTCTTCACAGTAAGTTTGTTTAGTTTACGGTAGTCGATACACATCTGAAAAGATCCATCTTTCTTTTTAACAAATAAGACCAAAGCTACCCAGGGTAAGAAACTTGGTCTTATGAACCCTTTGTCAGAAAGTTCTTGCAGCTAAGTAGACAACTCTTGCAGTTCTGACGGTGCTAGTCTATACAGGGCTCGTGCTACAGGTTTAACACCAGGGACTAAGTCGATTTGGAATTCAACTTCTGGAAAGACTTCTGGAAAGTCCTATACGATAGGCACATCCTCAAGTAGCTTCTCCTCTGACTTGTCTTTGGTTTCCTTATTCGTAACTTGTGCCAGAAAAATTTAGCAACCCTTCTTAATATATTTCTGAGTTTTGGTGCACGATATAATGCTCAACTTTGACTTCTTCTCCTTGCCACTTCCATCACCTTGTACTATCAAAACTTCACCCCCATAGGGAATCCGTATAATCTTCTCATCACAAACGATTTCTGCATGATGGTTTGCTAACCAATCCATGCCGATGATGACGTCAAAACTACCAAGTCCTATGGGCATTAGGTCTATGTTGAATGTGTGACCTAGCAATCCTAATGTACAGCCTCTAAGCACAGTATTGGATCCTATTAGCCTTCCGTTAACTAGCTCAATAGGGTACTTAATGTCTAAGATAGACGGGACGATGTCACTTAGAAGGATAAAAACTGTGGGCACGAAATTTATGTTGGCTAGGTTCTAGGTACTTGTAATAATTGCATCCTTTGCTTTAACTTTAGGTCCATTAGAAGTTTCGTCGGTACGAGAATCTCATAATCTTCATAGTATTTAACTCACTAAAGGAGAAGTCAATTGAAGGAAATCTCCTAGTTTTCTTGGTTATAATCCAATTAGAAGGATAAGTTCATTACGTTCTAGAATCCTACGATCCATAATTATCATGAATACAAGGAGCGTGATTCGGTCTCTCGGCTAAGGGTATGTGTCTCTATATGATATGGTTGAGGAGATTCCACTTAGCTACGATGCTTATGAATACGAATACACATGAGCGACACAACTCATGAATACACACGCAAAATATTGGCAAATCATGAATATGGGAAAGAAAATATCCGGTTGAAATTGTAATGAAGAGAAAAGAAAATATAAGGGAAAGGTGAAGAATATTGACAAAAATTTTAAAGTGACTACTCTCAGCATGGCATGGTCCCTCCTGAATTATACATAGGTGATCAAGCTATGTATAATTAAGGACTAACGATGGAATACTCATTTCGTCAAACTAGAGTTATGTTTAAAAATTTATATGGCATAAACAATATGATTCACAAGGTAGCAAAAAAGTTCGTAAAGATGAATATAAATAATATATATAAAAACACAAGATTATTACCTAGAATAATTTAAGAGGTGATATCAAAATAGTTTACGAGACAATCACGTAACAGTTGACAATGTGATAGTAGGGGTTTAAAATCACGGCAACAAATAGTTTACGAGTTGACAACCAATTAGTTTATAAAGTGACAACGAAATAGTTTATAAAAGACCACGAAATAGTTTATATGATGACAAAATTGTTTATAGAATACTAGCAAACAGTTTATAAAATGATAGTGAAATGGTTTATAATATGACAATGAAATTGTTTACGAGATGACACAAGAATAGTTTATAAAACGATAGCAGCGAAATGATTTTATAAGACGATAACGATTTAAGGAGTAGCTTACATAATAAATAGAGAAATTAAGTGTAACTGATGGAATTGTCATGACACTTATAATAATAGGAAATTTAAAACATCCACTCAATATAACGAAATTTATAGAAAAGAACTAATGCGAATATAGTGTAAGAAGACTTTGACTTAGGTCACTAGGTAAGGCGGGAAGATCTCTTCTTAAGCATTGGTCTTGTCTTTAACGACACTAGAGTTCCCGTGAGCTTTTTCCTTCCAAATCTGGTTCACTTGGTTTTGATTTCTCAACTTCTGGCATTCATCCCTAAAATGTCCTAGCCTTCCACATTCATAGCAAGTGATGGTAGCCTTTGGATTTGCCACATGGGCTCTCTGGTTCATTATAGCAATGGATGCCTTACAATCCCTAGTCATGTGGCCAACCCTCTTACAGTTACTACACTTCACAGTACATGGCCCAACATGATGGAACTTACACTTGTTGCAGTAAGGTAACTTTCTAGCATAAGCCTTCTTTTCATTGGCTCCAATAGTGTAAGCTCTTGTTACATCCGGTTTCTTGAAGGGTGGTTGTTGTGGCACACAGTTATCCTTTGGTTGGTTCTCAAACTTCCTCTTGTTGTTAGCATTCTTTCCTACTGTGGTTTCTTGCCGTATGACATGATTCATCAGGTCGTGAGTCGTGTAGATTTTTGTCTCGTAGATCGCAATAGCTTCAATAGCATCAGTAACTCGTTGGGCCACAATCTGGTCAATCTCTGTGGAACTCATTCCTTGTCTTGTTGCTGACATTTTCTTCAAAATCAAAAGAAGTAAGAGAAAGATAAAGTAAGTCGGTTTCCTAAAGTCGCGTTTCTAAAAATGGAATGTTACGAGGCGACGGTTTAATCTTGTGTTCGAAGTAATCAGCATGTTTCTAAAAGTTACGAGAAGTAAGAAAAATTGAGACGTAACGAGATGACGTAGGTGTTTCAACATTATGGGGCGGGTGTTCAAAGTCCGAATAGCAGGATAATCAGTGGGGTCGGCAACTGTAACAGGTTTCAAAGTTATGCAAAATGGTATAATGTAAAATCATGAAAAGTTGTAAATATCATCATATTATTCACGATGTTTTAGAAGTAAACGAGACCATTGTGTCACTCACAATCTCTTAGGATAAATTTAGTATTATATATAGACAACTTCTATAAAAAAATAAGGAAATATACGTAAGGCAAACGTAAACGCAGAGAAAAGATAGACGTGAGATAAAAGTAAGCTCATAGCAAAATAAAGCTTCAAGGGAAAAATAAACGAAAAGCAACATGTACGCAGGGAAGATAAACGCAGGGCAGAGGTAAATCCATATCATAGTAGGGTCAAGGAAAAATGATACTCAAGTATACGTCATAGCAAAAGCACGTATAAGGCACATGTAAAAGCATGTAAGGATCACATACTGGTTATAGACCAGACCTAATATTCTACAAGGTTCTCTATAACCTTGGCTCTGGATACCAATCTGTCACACCCCCAAACGGGGCCTGGACAAAAACACGTGTCCGGGGGCGTGACGTCGTAATATACATCACACAAGATACAAAGAACGACCTCTAAGGGTACGTTTAGAAATCCAACATCGTTGCATTAAATAAAAATAGTTAAAGTTTTACATAGGTTCATAGATAATATGCGAAAGCGAATAAAAGTTTTAGAAAATTGACAACGATGTTAAAACATATAATAATAGTCTTGAAAATCGGTCCAATGCAAAGCGACGTCATATAGCAATCAAAGACATCCACAGCTAAGCACCTGAGAAAAAGATGTTAAAACGTCAACATAAAGTTGGTGAATTCATAAGTTTGTATTTGATATAAGAATGGACCATAAATATTGCAAAACGCATGTGACTATTATAACAGATACAATATCACATAAAAAGACATTTACGTTGTACTAAGCTGATGACACCGAGGCTAAATGTAATGGAAGCATGCAAAATGCTTAATGAACTTGCCCTGACGGGTGCCAACATGGCACTTTATCGTATCACTCGACATAGTATATGTCCGTTGATCATGTAAGAGCTACTTACACGGACGGGGATGATTAGTCCCAATAGATCTATTTACAACACTCGCGTTCACTTACCAATCCAACTGATCATAAGTAACTAACGGTTCATGATAACTCGGGCATACAAGTTTCAACATTTACTTAGGCAACACGTAAACAAGATTTGGAAAACGTAAAGCATTTGTGTCCAATATTTAAAAGTAAGCAATGTTTCTCACCCCAAAAAGTAAAGCAACATAGTAAAAACGTGGGGCTATGAACTCACCTTAAGCAAGTAGTAAGCAAGATATTCAACGAAGTGAATAACGATAACGAACAACTCTAACTGTGACCTAATTAATAGACGCTCTTTAGAAACGAGAAATAAATACGAAACATCGGGTAATACGCTTGTAAGAAAAATAGACATCCATAATTGTTTGCGCTTTGGTTTATATAGTAAAATGTGTCATTATGAAAGTATAAGGTTTATAGTTACGTTACGCCGTGTTTTAAGAAAAGTTTCTTTTTTTGGAAAGTTACTATTTTAGGAAAATTCCAAGTTTCGAGACATTAATACCGTCCCCTAATATTTGACGATTCCATGATCCTAAAACACACTACTTAAACCTAAACGTCTAACTTCCAAGTCCATCTCACTAATAAATATCAAAAGTTACTATTTTTAGAACGTTCTCGTTTTAGAAATCCCGACAATATATTTGTGACGTTTCCCAAAGTTTCAACTTAATATACTAGTGTCTATATACGCTTCGCCAATGTTTTAAAAGCTCAAATATGTCTGAAAGTGTCCCAAAACCTCTTTTTAATTTCCACTCTGCACCTTAAATAAGTATTTTTCCAAAAAGTGTTCCGAAATTCATTTCGCCATAACTCGGCCGTTTTAAATCCGCTTTTAGTGTGCGATATATGAAAATATATCTATTCGAAACATGCTCGCTAAAAACTACTTTCTTTCCTAATGAAAATATTTTTAAGTCGCCCAAAACCTCAAAACAAAATCAGATCAACAACTATATTTTTCACAAACGCTCCCAAAAATCCTTCCAAACTTCACAATAGTGCCTATACTAACCTAACCCCGTTCACTACTAATCCATCCAACAAAAACCACACTTGAATCTATTATAGTTCCATCATCCTCTTTGTTGCAACCCACAAGTTCACTCATGCTTTCCATAATCAAAGTAATAACATCAAGAACATATGAAAACTTTATTAGTTTATAAACTCACTAGTTTTTTTTTTTGAAAATAACACAAACACTAAGGATATATATAAGACTTGATCAAGAAAAGAGATATAAAAGAAAGATCAAGAATATACTTACAAGAAGAAGAGATATCAAGATGAAAATACAAGATCTAACTATGAACACCTTAGATCTTAAAACCCAATAACAAATCTTGCAAAACCCACTTGAATAATCAAAACCCTAACTATAGATCTTGAACAAACCCTTGGAATCAAAGAACCAACACTTGAAATCACCTTAGATATCATAAAGAATCAACCTAGAATACTTGGATCTTGAAGGAAATCAAGAAAAATAAACCCTAAGTGGGAGTTTGTTTTGTACCGTGAGCAAGAAGAAGAGTCGGAGAGATGAGTGATTTTTGATGATGCTTAGAAATGAGAAATGACCTAGTATGTGTTATCACATGGTATTTATAGGTAGAATTAGGGTTTTAGGGTGTAATATATTATGTGAACCATGACTAAGTAAAAAAATAGAACCATGGTGCCTATGGTCCTTATGGTTCGGTTGGGAATAAGGCACAAGAGAGGGAACCACATAAACTTAGTCACTTGGAAAATAAATAGTTACACTTAAAATATTAATAGTGGTTTAGTGGTCCAAGCATGGGTGAATGAAGACAAAGAGTGTAAGAAGCACTAGTTTACATGAGATGACAATACAAAGATGTCCCTATCATGCATGTGATGGTGTTTTATTTTGAAAATTCAAATTAGAGATGAAAGATGCTCTTTGATTGATTTAAGTGTGGGTGTATGCGTATGTTTGGAGTAGAACAGGAGGGGTGAACGAAAATTTTGAGTTATAAACATGAGATGTACGATAACTAAAGTTTACACGAAAAGATTACGGGTTTCCGGGTCTCCGTTTGACCTAAAACGCTAAAACTGTACGTCGTACGCGAAAAACGTATAAATCGCAAACGAAAGTCGTAACCTACATAACACTATAAAATGATAAAATAATTCAAATAACACATAGACTAATCCATGTCTGAAGCCGAAACGAGTCCGATAATGATTTTCAATTTTACGCGGGATAACTGCTTAGAAAATTGCAAGATTCAAACATAACGTATAAAAGTCATAAATAATGATCGGAAAAGTTTAAAATATTGACCTAAAATTTATGGGGTGTGACATTTAACTTGTAAGGTGTTGGGATTCTAGATTTAATGAGACAAAATAAATAAAAAAATGAAACATAAGGACTAAATCTAGCAGATCAAAATTCTACAAGCTGGTGGAGAATTATGAAGATTTGGTCAAAGTTTACAAGATTAAGATTAGGAAAGTATTTAATTAGTTTAAATAGTTTCCTTATCATATTAGGAAAGTATTTAATAAGTTTAAATAGTTTCCTTATCATATTAGGAAAGTATTTAATTAGTTTAAATAGTTTCCTTATCATATTAATTTACTTCCTTTGTAAGTCATGATCTCTCCCTATATAAAGAGATCATAGACATAGGTTTTATAGATAGCAGAGTCGACTGATGAGAGTCTAATAGTAAAAGGTATGTGTGTACACCATAGTTAGATAGTTAGTTGGTGTAGCCCCAAGATTGTAATTGGGGAAAGAGGAAACGTTTGAATGAAAAACCTTGTTCAATAACAATTGTCTTCATTATATTCCGTTGCATAATTGTTATTATTGTTATTGTTTATCCTAGATATTAGATCTAAATAATCTGAGTCTTAATAACGATCTAAGAGGTCTTAACAGACTCCTCAATTGGTATCAGAGCCTTTAGAGGGACTCTGAATAAAGTCAAATAGTGTATTGTTGGGAAATATATTGTAAAAGACTTAATACTGGTAGTATAACAGTTAAGTCTGGTAGTATTAGTTAGTTTTGCCAAGTACTATGTTAAGTCTGGCAGTACTATAGTTAGTACTGGTCATGTTTAGTTAAGTCTGTTTATGTAAACAGAATAGTGATAATAGTTATCTTAGAGATATCTTAGGAAAGGATATGCATTATCCTTTGACACGTTTGTAAAGCCTATTAGGGTTTCTTTGGTTTATAAAAGGAACCCTACGACATAATGTTTTAGGTATCCAAACCTAATAGAAATCAATAGCAATATACGAAGTTAATGACAACAATTTATTTTAGTCTAATACGCGTTTACTTTTAATTTTGACGTTTAAGCTAAATCGCGTAGACTAAAAAGAAATCATTTTACGTGAACGGTCACCAAATAAATTAAGGTTTATGTCCAGTAAGTGTCTAGTAATTAATTTAGTAATAATTGTCATACTTGCTCAGTTTTATTTTGATTGGTCACGTAACTGACTTACGTTTCGCAATAAAATAAACTTAGACGCACCACGGAAATACCTAGACTTACCTAGACTTAAACCGGTACACATTTAAAATATCTAAGCACAAGATTTAATCAAAATCTTGTGCTAGTGTCCCAAAACCCACGAATGGGGTCAAATAAAGATCAAGGAAATCGTGTATATATATGTAATGATCACAAAGTCTTTTAAATTTACTAGAAAGTCTTAGGAGAAGCATGTACCTCCCTAAATTCATTAAAGCTTGTCACATCTTGTCTTTATAAAGATATTTGCAAATATCTAGCCACTTGGTTTATTTCCTTGTGTTGTGTGTGTCGTGATTTTGGCTAGGAGGAACCCACGACATGCAAAACTTGCATGTCTAGCCAAATAGTGAACCACACTTAACTAATCATAGTTCTTGTACTTTGATGGGATGGTTTAAGATCATGTTGGGCAAACTAGAAACTCTAAAGTGGTACTAGGGCACGTTCGGTTTGTATTTGTGTGACTAGAAATCCTAACTAGCTTTATGTCTATAAATACTTGCTTCCTAGTCCATTTAATAGATTTCTAAGACCCTAAAACACTCTCAAGTAATAAACATAACCCATTTGGTCTCATTTTCACTCGTCATTTCCAAAAACCAAACCCTACTCGCACCATTTCTCTTTTCAAGAACCCTAGGAAGCATACACGAGCTAGGAGGTTGGGTTAATAAGCTTTGAAGCTTATTTCGACACGTTTGGGTGTCGGGTTATCAAGTGAACACACGAAACCAACTCATAGGACCTTTTGTAAGTCGTAGCTCGAGCTTATGTTATTTTTCGTATTTATATAACGTCGTTATATGGCTATTTTACTTATTGTTCGAATTTATAACTCAAGGGTACGTGAAACACGCATGGTTCGACCCATGCATGGTTCACGCACGCATATATGTTATCATTTGAAATCGTATGTGGTGCTAGGATAGTTAAAACGCAAAACTACACGTAAACTTTTAGTGTTAACGAAAGGACGTGGCTTGTAAACACATATATAAGCTTATATATCGATTTCATGTAACGCGTAACGTTTAAAAATGTTAAAACGAGTGCTAACCCTTGTGTCGAATCCTAGAAACCAAGGGGTAGGGCTAAGGAACCCTTTTCGGGTCTCCTTGGGCTTGACAGCCCACTTTCGTGGCCCAACAGGCCCACGTGGCTATGTAAAATAAGCCATGGCTTATTTATAAGCCATGCGAGCTTATTTGTAAGTAAGAAATATTTGTTAAACTCGACCTAGGGCTTTCATTTCTTTTAAGAACCAAACGTGACCCTTAATGGGCCAAAAAGCCCATTAACGAGCCAAAGAGAGGACCAATAAGCTCTTAATAAGCTCGGACAGCTTATTAAAGAGCTTATGAGGCTTAAATGTGCTTAAGGAACTTTAATAATATTAATGGACCCTAATGGACCCAACCAAATAAACTAAAAACCCTATCGGGCCTTAATGGGCCCAACCGAACCATTTAGAGTGCTTATTTGCTTATTGAGAATAAGCTGAAGTCAAAACAGTTTGTTTGGGCTTATTTTGGATTAATAATGGACTAGAAAAACCCCTAAAACCCTAGAGTGCTTTTCGAGTTAAGCTATTGGGCTTTCGGGCCCAATAAGCTCAAAAATAAGCTAAAATAAGCTCGCTGAGCTTATTAACAGCTTATTGGACTCAGTTGGGCTTATTGAACACAATTGGACTTATTAAAACTAGTTTGGACTATAAAAACTCGTTTTTGACCTTAATGGGCCCAAACCGGCCCATTAAGCTCAAAATAAGCTCGAAATGGCTTATTATTAAGCCAAACTATTTTCGCAGCTTATTTAAACTTAAAAAGTCATTTTGTCACTTGTTGGAACTTATTTAGAGTTAAAATGCGAATTTTGAAAGTATAAGGGCCAAATGTGAAATTTTCGAAACTTTAAGGGCTTATATTGCCATTTTCGAATAAAATAACTTGAGGGACCATTTTTGTAATTTCTGAAACAGTAGGGACTAGTGAGGAATATAAAAAGTAGTAAAATACTTTTTGTAAACTAGAGGGATAAATTTTGTCATTTTTGAAACTATAGGGTTTAAGGTGTAAATATTACTTTTATAACCTCAAGGGCTAATTATGAACATTCTGAAACAGTAGGGGCTGTTTTGGAATTAAAAGGGCTTAAATTGTAACTTTCTAAAAAGTTAAGGTATAGTTTTGTCAAAAACGAAACTACAAGGTTTAAATTGTAAATACTTATAAGTTATTAAACCGGAGGGACTAATAGTGTAAAAATAAAATACTTGGAGGTATTTTATTAACGAAAGTAAATTAATTAAACGTTTAACGAGACAATCGAATGTAAATATATTTGGATTGTAAACGGGTTTAAATTAATAACGATTTTAATAAATAAAGTATATTTATTAAATAACGATTTCACGTTTACGACATTCATCGAAATAATAAATACATTAATCGTGGGCACCACCACACAAGTGATAACAGTATATATAAAAACAAGTGATAACAGTATATATAAAAACAAGTGATAACAGTATATATAAACTTAAAATGAAATTTAGTTTATATATAGAGTCGTTAGTTTAAACAAGTAAACTAAGACGTGACCGTATTTACTTAGGTGTTTGACGGTGTGGTTTCGATACCTGCTTGGATATTTATATCAAACTGGGAACTACCTGCTAAGGTGAGTTCATGGCCCCACATTTTTACAATTATATAAATGATTTATATCTTTGGGGTGATAACATGCTTGTTTTACAAACTGGACGCAAGTGTACATTTTATACAATGGTTATGTGTTTGCCTAAGTAGCGATAACCCACTGAGCCCATTATCATGAACTGTCAATTGCATAGTCGTAGTTGGGAATTACATTATGCGAGCGCGAATGTTATAAATAGATCTATTTGGGATTGACATCCCCGTTTGGGTGAGTAGCGCTCACTGTGCCGGTGTACCGGACAACAAACGTATACCATGTCGGGTTGGGATGTTTCGGGTTAGAACATCGTAAAGGGCATTATTCTGGCAATTAATTGCACACAGAATGGTCGAGCTTCGGTGTCATGAGCTTAGCAAACAATAATTACTTTTTGATGATGTTTGCATCTGTTGCTTAATCATACACTTGGAAATCTTGCGGTCCTACTTTTGGTTACATTAAACCTATGAATTCACCAACTTTATGTTGACGTTTTAAAGCATGTTTTTCAGGTCAGTAGGGCATGAGATGCCGTGATACATTGGAGGTCTTTTGGGATGTCAAAGCTAGAGATTCGAGTCATAATATTTGTTATGTGAACAATTACTAAATGTCGAAGTCTTTAACTTTATCGTAGAACGATTTAAAGCCTTGTGCTTATGTAATAAACGAATAAACTTGTTTATCCAATGTATCTTTTAAACGTCACACTTAGTGGTCGTTCATATATCTTGTGCTATTGACCCATAATGTAACGCTCTCGGATATTCAATATTCTACTGCATACTCAGATTTGAGGGTGTTACACAGAGTTTATGCCACCGGAGGATGAGGTGTTCCTAGCAGAGGAGCAGCTACTGCCTACTGCTGTCTCACCCACTGCTGATTCACCAGGCTATGTTCCTGAGTCAGACTTCGAGGAGGATCCGAAGGAGGATGATGATGAGGAACCTAAGAAGGACCCCACCGATTATCCTGCTGACGGAGGAGACGATGACGATGATGAGGATGAGTCATCCGATGAGGATGAGGATGATGATGTTGATATTGAGGGGGATGAGGAGGAGGAGCACCCAACTCCTGCCGACTCTACAGCTGTTGCTTTACTAGCTGTTGATCATGCCCCATCTGCTAAGGAGACTGAGTCATTTAAGACCGACGAGTCTGCGGCCACACCACTACCACATCATGCATACCGGGTTATTGCTAGGATATCGATCCGAGATGAGCCACCTACACCATTCTGGTCTGATACAGAGGTTGCCAGACTCCTTGTTATACCTACTCCACCACCATCACCACTTTCCCCATGGTCATCACCACTACCACAAATTCCCTTACCACCACTACCAGTATCACCACCACCACCTACTAGTCCTACTTATCCATTGGGATATCGAGCTGCTATGAACTGGCTAAGAGCTGAGGCCCCATCTACATTACATTCACCACCGCCACATATCATACTCTCCCACACCAGAGCAGATACACCACCATCAGGTACCCCACCATCAGGGACACCACCACTCTTACCTATACCGCTACCTACTTCATCACCATCTTTGCTGCTACGCTCTGTTGACCATGGAGCGGACAGGCCTGAGGTTTGCTTACCACCTCGAAAGAGGTTATATTTTGCTTTTGGTCCTAGGTACGAGGTCGGAGAGAGCTCGTATGCTGCTGCCGCTAGACCGACTGGAGGTTTTAGAGCAGACTATGGTTTTGTTGCCACCATGGATAGGGAGATTAGGCGTGATCTAGAGAGAGATGTCGGTTATGGGATCACCGACACTTGAGATGAGATACTGGTAGACATGCTAGGGGCACCAACGACTGATGACACAGAGTTGGGTCGACGAATGACAGAGTTTGCCACTAGGGTTAGGCAAGACACATACGAGATCTATATGAGCTTGGATGATGAGCAGACTGAGCAACAACTGATGGCTGGTCGGCTCAACATGCTGTATAGGGATAGGCGTGCACATGCTCGTATAGCTCTACTAATGGAGAGAGAGGCTAGGATGTCTTGAGAGGCTTGGGGACGATCCATGGACGCTAGTAATTTTGCACGTTCAGAGGTTATGTCATTGCGTACTACTGTATTGGGTCAGCATGCACTGATTATAGAGTTGCAGGCAGCGAACCGCAAGTGACAGGCGGCGATTACAGAGTTGCTGGCAGCGGACCGCAGGAGACAGGCACAGTTCATTGAGGCACTAAAGCTGCTGAAGGGACTACAGACCCAGATGACAGAGTTTCAGAGACAACATGGACCCGCTAAAGGTCCGGCTCAGCCCGATGCACCAGAGGAGGCTGGTAGCAGTTCATAGATCATGTTATGGCTAGTTATTTTGTACAGCCTACTAAGTATTACGGGTAACTCCCGGCTAGTATGGCTTTAGGTTGTATATTTTATCTTGTAACCTAATCGTTGTGATCATTTTTTATCTGAACTAATCATGTATGTTTTCCAATTATATATGGAATGGTGGTATTATGTCATGTCTATAATCGAATTTTATTAGTGCAAATATTACTATATTTAATCTACACATTCTCTTTTGTTTTGATAATGACAAAATATATATATAACTTGTAATATATAACATTAAATTTACAAGTTACTCATTATCATATATTGTCTCAACATACATCATCACATCTCGACGTCTCGAGTCTTAGTATATTACAACACAGGTTTCTACATGTTTGTTATGTTGCATTATGATCAAACCTCATTTCACATTTTGCATCTACAAGTACTTTATTTAAACAAGTAAACTCTATTTTGGCAAGCCTCAACTAAACTTTTTATTTTACATACACAAGTTTACTTAAGTAAAAATAAAATACAAAATGGATTTTACATCATGCATGACATCATACATATAGTTGACCTTTATATATTGTCACATCATATCTTTCCAAATCTAGCCATAATCTTTGAAGATTGCATAAGATTTTATAAGTTTTTTTCCCCAAAATCTTGATTTGGTTACTGTAGGCCGGTTCCCTTCAGGAACAATGGCCGGTTCCATTCTACAACGGAACCGGCGGAACCGGGCTATAGTGCCAGAATTTTTCCTATAAATAGCAAGCCAAATCTCACAATTTTCTCATACTTTTCACACACTTTTCTCTCTGTATTTTTCCTTCTCTTAGATCAATAGCAACACCCTTTAAACACCCTCATTTGCATATGATCATAATGC
>BQNB010016039.1:0-72233 GCA_026074375.1 Tanacetum coccineum
GCCCCAAATTTTATCTAATGGTTAAAGCTTAATCAAACTAATTAAAACTAAACCTAACTTAATAATTAAACTAAAACTAACAAGGACTAACGACAGGGACTATTTGTGACAAAAGACCAAAATAAATTCTTTTTTTCCTACCCTGAACCTAAATCCCTATTTTAGTCCAAGTCCCCAAAAAGGGCTGATTTTAAAAAGTCTTTTTTAGCCAAAACGCAAAACATGAAAGTTGTTCATGACATGTTTTTAAGCAACTTTAACAAAGGTACCTTATAAAAATAAGCACTCAATAAGCCAAAAAAAGGGCTTAATAGTTGTTGTTGCAGAAAGTGTGCATTTGTTTTGGTTTTTGGTATTTTGGACACTACAAACTCAAAATAAGCTCAAATTCAAAAATAAAATATGTTTTGGAAAGCTTATTTGTTGCTTAATCTGATTCCAAAAAGCTTTTTCTTGGTTTGTGTTGAATTGAATTGAGTTAAACGTAGGTTTTCATCATTTGAGGTTAATTTTCCTAAATAAACCAAAATAAAAATAAGCTAAAATCACCAATAAGCCAAACTGAAAAGTGGGCTTTTGGAAATAAGCTCACTAATGAGTCCTTATTAAGCCCACCTATTCACTCTTTTAAATAAGCCACTGAAATAAGCACAATAAGCACAAATGACTACACTACTATTTTTTTGGATTTTAATGAAAATAAGCACTTTTAGACCTAAAATAAGCTATTGAAATAAGCTCCACTAAAGATAGTAAACGAAAATGGGCTTAATCTATTCTAAAAAGCTAAGCAAATCTTAAATAAGCAGAAGTAATAAGCTAATAAGCAAAAAATGGAACAACGGTACTAACAGTTTTAACTACCGGTACTAACTTGGAGTTAGTACCGCTAGCTTTGAGTTAGTACCGCTAGTTCTAAAAAACTCTTAAAGTTTTCAAAAGTCATTTTATTCAAGCTGATTTGATCCTAATTTGTTAAAATAGATTATCAAATGACAACATAAGGTACTTATGAACAGATTTCAATTAGTGATAAGCACTTAAATAAGCTAAATTAATCTAACAGTATTAACTACACATGCTACCAGTACTAACTAGGAAAGTTGCACAAATCATTTTTGAACTGAAATCTAAGCAGGATAAGTACTAAACAACATAATAAAGCATAAATAAGCAAATATAAATAACAAATAAGCTCTATAAGCAGTTCTACAGTAAGTAAGAAAATCGAGAAAAAGAGAGACTTACAACACCCTTGCTTAAACAGGGCTGCTTAAGCTTTTACAAGCTGATCTACAAGCTCTAGCTTGTCAAAGACAAGCTAGTAATGTCCATAAGCCCATCCAGAACTGGCTTATCATCCATAAAATAAGCTGTGGTGTATTTGAGAGTGATTTTTGTTATTTTCTCTTAACTACTTATCTTTTTTTTTCTTTTACTAAACAAAAACAGCTTATAAACAAGCTCCTTTGAAAGCTTTTCAAATGCAATTAGGCACTAGTTAGCAAGTGAGAACTTGGAATTTAAAAATTGGATTTTAACATAAAATCTCAACACTTTATTAAACTTGGAAATTAGTACAAAGCTGAAAGAAAAAGTACAAATAGCTGTAAATGACTGAAAATTAAGCTAAGATTTTCTAAGATATTAAAAACTAAAAACTAACTCCCTAACTTGGGTTACAATGGCCCTATTTATACTAAAACGAATTAAGGTCTTGGTTTCTTGGACTCTCTTCTCTTCTTTCTTCTGTGTTTCTTTGTAGAGACAAAAACCAAGTGTGTTTGTTGTGTGAGGTGATTCTAAAACAAATCCCAGCCTTCAATTTCTTTTGTGCTTCTTTGGAGTCAATCATCCATCGAAAAGCTTAGAAAGTGGTGATGGATTGCAACATGGCACTTATACAGTCTGTGGGGGGGGGAATAGAGGAGTGGTGAAATGATTTTTCTAGGGTTTGAGTGATTTTGCAGGGAGAAGTATGGAAAGAACATCCCTACTCAGTACTGGGTTTTGTATTGGGCGATAAAGATGGAGTTGGTGGAGGTTGGCAGCTTTGCCCCTCATTTCTTATAACAAACTTCGCACCGTTTGCAATTTCAACCCTTGTCTTTAATTCTTGTAATACAACTTTATTTTGGCAGTTTTAGTCCCTTAAGTTGTATTTTCTTCATGTGGCTGACTTTTGACTTTGACTGACTTTGGCTTCGGATTGACTTTGTCTTTTCCATCTCGTGCTTGGTTTGGTCGTCTTTGGCTTTCTTTTTGAATATCTGCTCCTGCACAATTCAAATGCAAAACATACAAATACAATGTATCTTTGGTACGTTTTTAGTCTTTTAAGTCCGTTTTTAATGGAAAATTGTATGTGTAATTAAGCACATACCAATCGTTAGTTCGAGGATAAATCAAATTCACTAGCTCAAGAGTACACAGGTCGGTTAGCTCCACAAACAGTTCGTGATCGCAAGGATTTGTAACGGCAAAAGTAATAACTTAAGAATGGGATAAGGTAGTTCAAGTGAGGCCTTAAAATTCTGCTGAGTGGCAAGACACTATTGTGCTTCTAGACCTTTTTAATGAATTTCGGTGATTATCGGGTTCGAGTTCATACTCGTGTCATATTGGATACCATTAAGCCCACTCATTTATAATTTATTATTTACATAAAGAAGCGTCCCAATTTATGTAAATAATGAATTGATAAACTTATGGTTCGGTGATTTACAATTTCTTTATTTAACTAAAGAGGCATCTGATAGTAGTTTTACATACATATAAAATAATATACTTATGAAGAAATTAAGGAAATACCCAAGTAACCCTTGGACAATTCCACTCACAAAGATATATATAGAATACGTAAGTTTGACCGGGCAAGTATGATCACCCGGGTCGTTTCTCCAACGACTAGCGAAATTGAAACCACGTTTTAAGCTCGGATCCTGATTTGAATGGAACAAATATATTTTGGATAAGCTATTAAAAAGTAACAAATAAATGACAATTAAGCAAGTAGACAAATTTTAAATCCCTAAAAATGTAAACTAGAATTTCACTAAATAAAGAAAAATTACCGAAAATTATTAAAGATAAAAGCCCTAATTTTTATTTTTTTTATAAAAGTTTAATTGAACTAATTAAAACTTAACCCTAATTATTAATGAAAACTTAATAAACTAATTAAAAACTTAACTAATGGACTAATATTGCAAAGAGGAAAAGGACTAACGGGGAGTCTAACAAATTAACAGAGGGACTAACTGAGAAACAACTAATATGAAATTTACAAACTTTCTACCCAAAGAACTATCCCGACAACAAACTAAGTCCAAAAAGCATTCGAAAATTTTAAAGAGCATTAAAACGAAAAACCTCAAGAAGCAAAGTTGTAAAAGAGAAGCTAGGCGAGAACAACTTTAACAAAAGCAACTATAGCTAGCAACTCAAAGATAAGCTCTAAAAAGAGCTAATTAATAAGCTGTTACACAGAATACTAGGGTTTGGGCTATGATTTACCAAAACAGCAATAAAAAAGCCAATAAAGCTTAAACTAAAAATCTAAAAAAGGAAAAGTGACCAAAAAAGGATTATGATGTTCTTAATCTATAAATGAAAAGAAACCTAAAGCTTAAACTACTTTTAAGCACCAGAAATGATCATAGAAATAAGCCAAACTCAAAGAAATAAACAAAGTAACATAACTCCAAAATCAAAATAATCTAGAGACCCTTAATAAGCAAACATATGACTTTAAAACTTAAGGGACTTAGTTAATATACTTATAATCTATCTAATTAAGCTGTAAAATCTAGACTTATAAGCTAAATTAACTGATTAAGATCCTGAGGACTCTGGTTTTTGGAGTTTTTAACTTTTTGACAGCAAAAATAAGCTAAGACAATGAGCTTGAAAATGAAATTAAAGACTTAAACTATATTAAGCTATATAAAAACTTAAATCCTACTGAATTTGATAAGCTAAATCCTAAAATTACTTATCTGAATTAGGCTAAGAACACGGCAGTACTAACTTAGGTTAGTACTGCTAGTGTAAAAAGTTCAGCAGTACTTTCACTTGAAAGTACTGCTAGAGTAACTTGACTTTTGAAAACTAAATAAGCAATGAAATAAGCTAGAAAATGAAAACTAAAACTAAATAAGCTAAAACTAAACTTAATTCTACTGAGATTAAAGCTAACAGTACTAACTGAGGTTAGTACTGGTAGTGTAAAGGCTCAGCAGTACTAACTTAGGTTAGTACTGTTAGTGCAATTTTGAGATTGCACTAAACCAAACACTCCTTTGTCATTATGACAGAGTTTGAGAAAAGCTTTTTAAGAGAAATCTAATGAACAAGTGCTAAATACCAGATAAAAACTAGCTTAAAACAAACTTAGCAATCATGATTAAACAACTGAATAAGTAAGATTCTAAGATTTAAACTATTTAAACTAATATTTTTGGATTTTATGAGTTTTTATGACAGAATTTAATAACTAAAGATCTATAACTACTTAAGCAAAAACAGATGAAGACAAACAACTAAATAGCACTAGAAGAGACATTTAAACATTAATAAGCAAGAGGATAAGCAATTAAGCAATATTAAGCTATAACTAAGCAATTTAAACTGAAATTAAAGAAGAATGAAAAGAGAAACTCACTTGATCCTTTAGCTAAACAAAAGGAACCAATAAAGGCAGCTACAAGCTGCTCCTAGCTATTAAGAGTAAGCTGAGTATAAGGTCCTTATGATCTCTTCCTAGGTAAGAACCCTTCCCAAAAGCTTCAGATACAATAAGATCCATAATAAGGTTTAACTGATTTAAGGTATTTATGATCAGATAGTAATTACTGAATTCAAACAGCTCTATTCCAGTTTAAAGACTGAAAGGAGCATTAATATGAGCTTTTTACTTATGTTGATAACATACATAGCTTGTTAAGCAGAGCATATGACTAAAATGAGAGCTAGAAATTGAGATTTTAAAACACTAAAAATGACATTTCATTAACTATAAAAGCTATTACATTACTTGAAAAAAAGGAAAATTACAGGGAATGGAAAATACAATTAAGCTTAACAATTAATAAAAACTAAAAAGCGACTAAAAACTAGATAAAAAAAAACTCCATCGCTCGTGTATTGGAAGGAATGAAAGTCTAATTAATAATTCCGCAGCTGAAGCATCAGGACCTCGCTTGCCTTTCTCACCAAACTTATCAATCCTGGGCCAATCATTTTCTTCAATCATTTGATCTATATAGTGGGACGTTGGATCATTAAGTTTGGACCACCTGAGATTGCCGAGCGTGACATGTCCTTGATGGGACTTGTGTAAGTTCTGTGAGTGAGTTAGAAGCACAAAACCCACGATAAATTTTTGGCTTTCTTTCAATTGATAGATGTGCATTGTGAGCTTGGGCTAGGATAAGTTATCCCCTCGATTAGACTAATTATCCCTGCCATCTTGTAAGAGAGAGACCATTGAATATGTCTTCCGTACCCCTTAATTTTCATTCCCCTTGTTTTACATGGGGTGAAAACGGTAGGTGAGACATGAATATAAAAGGACTTCCCGCCTAATTTTTCGACAGTTAAAACTTTGACTTTGTGAAGATTGCACTTTTGGTCCTTGACTCTCTTTCTCTCTCCTCAAGTATAAAAATAACCATTCGTGAATATGCAAAAATGGCCCTTGGAGAAGTGTTTAAAAAGGAAAGAGCTAATTATATGTACTCTTCTGGCTTCGGCTTTTTACTCTTCTTGATTCACGTGTCCGTGCTTGCTCGACTTGATTTTTTCTTGTGATTTATGACTTATTCATACCTGCACCACACAAAACACCACAAATACAACATATTTTTGCCATTTTTTGGGTCTGTTGGTGGGTTTAATAATTTGAGTTTAATTTAGGTATAAAATTGTGATATAGAGTATTTTAACACTTATCAGCATCCCAATCCTTTTAAAATAAAGAGATTATAAACATCCTAATTAATAATTTCTGAGGCAGCACGCTATAACACAAAGCTTCCAAGGGGTTAAATTACAATGACGATGCAGGTGCTCTAATGAGTATGGGACGAGTGTTTAAAACTCGTCTTTGAAGACGGGGAGTAAAACTATCAGGCAAGATCGACATAGAGTTCAAGATAGTTAATGAGTACCCGGTTAGAGTAAATACGATAAAGGTCCTTGTGAATGAGTCAGCATAGCAATTTTCACATCAATCCCCCTATTACAAGACCCGGTGCCCATTACAAAACTGCAATACTTCAAGTTTCATGCATAAGTCCCATGTAAATAAAATTGTGAACGGGTTTTGTTAACATAGCAATTATTCCTATCAATCCTTATATTACGATCCCGCCTACAAGACTTGTAATAAACTTTAATTCCATCATAATTCCATTTAACAAAATAATGACGGTTGTCGTGTAATGCGATATTGTAAAAGTTGTGAAAGAAAAAAAATATTCTTAGAGACCATTGTTTAACTTACAATGTCTGAGAACGAAGTGAGACCATTGTGCAACTCACAATGTCTAAGAAGATGTTCTGGTATTTATATAAATAACTCTTACATAAATAAATGTACGATATACGCAAGGGATGTAAGCATATATATATATTATATATACGTATGTCATGTAAACACATAATGCAACAAGTAGTGTAAGCACATAAGCAAGTAGTGTGTATTCACTTTTGGGAAATGTTTGATTGTGATGCAATAATTTGATGAAAACGGTATAGTCTAGGATAAAATATGGCAACTTAGTTCTCTATAACCTTGGCTCTGATACCAATCTTTAACATCCTCAAAAATGCTGTCGCAGCAGAAATAATGTTCGGGGGCGTACATCATAATAGCAATAGCACACGATACAAGAGAAAAACCACAAAAATGTGTCGTTTAAAAGTAATCTTGTTTATTTCTTTAAAATTGATATAACCATTTGTCCCATATTGCATCACATGAAAAGCTTAAAATAAGCCCAACGTCTATTTGATCATTTATATGTAATAGTAAAATCTATAAATGAAATCTTTTCAAATTTAGAACTCCATTGCACTTCAAGTAAGCCAAGCAACTAATTCACCCACCTGAGAAAAACATGTTTAAAAGAATGGCAACATTAAAGTTGGTGAATTCATAGATTTTGTAAGTAAAATGTATATGTTGGAATCCAAAGATTTATAAAGTAATCTTTTGACCATTTCAACCCATCTGAATAATCCGTCACAAAATGTAAGAGTAAATGTAGAACCAAAAAGATTTAGAGTATATTGCTTCGCCGCAATATAACGAAAAGTGTTCAGAAACTATATAATGATCAATAAGTATTATAGACAGTGGAAATCTTGATTATCCAAAATGTATGGTTCTACTATAAATACAGATACAGTACCAACATAATAATAATCAACTGTTTGCACTACAGCTTATGACCACTGTAAGCTCGACATCTATGTATGCAATTTAATGCAAATAAATGCCCGTGTAGATGTTCAAACCCGTAAACATCCAAATTGCTCTGACATTTATTGCCATATCGTGTTTTTAGACGTGTCGAAACTAGTGAGAGCTACTCACCCGAACAGGGATGTCAATCCCAAATAGATCTATTTATACACTCGCGCTTCCTCAACCGGTCCTCCGGTCAAGAATTTAACAGTTCATGATAATGGGCAATGGTGGGTTATGTTACTTAGGCACATGTAAACAGGAGATGATAACCGAAAACACTTGTGTCCAATAAAAATTAACCATTGTATTCGTAAATAGCTTTGAGTACTTAAATCCATAAGTAGAAAAGAGTGTGATATAAATCAAGTAATTGAGTTTGTAATGAGTATGTAAACAATTTCGTAAACGTGTATGCAAATGAGTATGTGACAAAGTATGAAACCAAGTTTGTAATCAACCATGTAATTGTGCTTGTAATGAATTGCAAAATCAAGTATGTAAACCAAGTGTGTAGAATAGTATGTAAAAGATATTGTAAACGAACATGTAAATAAGTTGTATTGAGCATGTATTCTCCCCCGAGATTTGTAAAGTAAATGTAAAACAAGTGAAAGAGGGGCTATAAACTCACCGTAAGTGAATGATTGATTATCTAAATCAAATAAGTGAATCATCTCGGCAATCCGAATGCAACCTAATTATTTATAGGCCGCATGAGTATAATGTACTTTATGTAAATAAAACATCACATGTTATATAGTTACACCACCACCTAATAGCTTTTAATTAAATTGGAAAAGTTGGAGTAATAAATAAAGTGTACTTTGTTAAATACAAGTAGTTGTGTTTGGATCCGTAAAGAAAGTATTGCTTTTGATCATAATTGTATTATTTAAAAATTTATGATTTAATGTGTTAATTAATTATATATTGATATTATATAATTAATTTGATCATTTTATAAAATAATGTATAAAAATAAAAATAGTGCGCGCGGTTTTAAAAACCTCATATCTTTATCGTTTTAACTCCGTTTTATACGTTTCTTATGCCCACGGCTTCGTATTAAGAAAATCTATCAAAATATCATATTTATAAAAAGTAATCCTCTGATGAACAGTAACTTTTACTGTTCATAACAGTTTATAAAAACTATTGTAACTATAAATTAACGTCATTGTGTTTCATTTTTAATTCCGTTTCTCAAGTTTCTTATGTCCACGACTTCGTATTAAGAAAATATATCAGAATATCATATTTATAAAAATCTAACCTCTGATGAACAGTAACATTTACTGTTCATGACAGTTCACAAAAACTATTTTTATATAATTAGTTATATATAACTTAATAAATAACGTAAATAAGATTTTGATATTCGTTTTAATTCCGTTTCCCTAGTTTCTAATGGGTCCTCGGATTCGTCATAAAAATTACTATGTTTATAAAATATTAATTTTTATAAATCAGATTTGAAACAGTAGGTATGTTTATAAATTAACTTTTATAAAATCATTTTTATACATTTAATTCACGTAAACTTAGAAATGTCATATCTTCTTCGTTATAAATCCGTTTTGCGAGTTTCTTACATGCTTACGATCGTCATGAAATCTATTATTTAAAAAAAACATAAAATAATCTTTCCCAGGTACTGTTTGCTATAGTAACTTCGAACTGTTTTATAACTTTTAATTAACTTGTTTTTATGTATTAATAACTTATGTAAATTATCACAAGTCCTCTCATTTGTAAAATACACATCTTATATATATATTAAGTCCTCTATATCATATTATGTCCATATTGTCCAAGAAATAAGTCCAACATATTTATTTAAGTCCATGAACTTATAATTAAGTAAAAATCAAAACTTAACAAATAATTATATAAACTATTCAACACTTGTAAACTCTTATTTTAAGCATATTGACATATGGTAGACATCATTTTTATCCCATGAAAAATAATCTTGTGTATGTACATACATGTTTTTACTTTGTAAATTCCAAAAATAAAACCTCGGTGGTGATTAACATAATATAACAAGTATATAATTTAGTAAATGAATGAATGAATATTAAATACTTTAAATAGACCTTACAACGTGAATGTGTATGATCAAGAACAAAGACATAACGCCACTAAGCTTCCAAAATCAAAACCCTAATCAAGAAAACCCTAGATATGTTTTCTTGATAATTCCTTGTTAAACCCGAATCCAAGCTTGTTAACACCTTGAGTAACCTTAGATGACCTTAGAATGAATGTTAATACCCTTGGAATACCTTAGAAAATCAAAGATATATGGAACCCTAATTTTAAAGTGTATGCCGTGGGTTTTAGTATGGTTTAGAGAGAAATGGTGTGCTTTGAGTTGCTTGCATGAAAGAGTATAAGTTAGTTACATAGGACTTTCCTTTTATAGTGTGCAAGAAAACCCTAAACAACCTTGAATTGAAACCATGGGACTTAAGGTGGTTTAAGGACAAGGTCAAAAGACCTCTCCTCCTCCCTATGCTATCCCATGGCTGAAATGGGGGGGGGGAGGTACATGTGATGAGACAATCTTTAGTAATTTGGGTCCAAGGTACATAAGTGTAAGATTTCACATGTGAAGAATAGGAGTTAGTGGGAGTTTTGTATTTATTTCTTGTGTAAACACTTAGGTTCGATTTTAGGGAGTTATAATTAAACAAAATAAGTAAATTTTAGGTATTGTTAAAGAGTGGGGTATTTGTTGAGTGTAGATGGGTAAAGGACGCTTCCGGAACATCCGAATAGTAAATTTATTGCGAAACGTCAGCGTTTTACGTAACCAACAAAATAAATAATGAAACGTTATAAATTATACTCTCAATAATCATATAATCACTTGTTTGATGTTAATTTTAATGTATTGACGTCCGTAATTACATTGCACGTTGATTTTTTAGTTTAAGCGATGTAACAATAAGATAATAGATTAAAAGCGAACGCGTAAAACTCTAAAATAAATAATGAATAAAATATTAATCAAAGTCGTAAATAAGCCTAAAAGAGAAATGTTACAGTCTCCACCCGTTTAGAAGCCATGTCCTCCAGGCTCAAGTAGCAACACTTGACGAAGGTACGGGTTTAGTGAAAAGATACGGATACTTCTTTTGAAATTGTTCTTCGCGTTCCCATGTGAACTCAGGACCTCTCTTTGGCGTAATGATTGCAGACTTAGTAAGTCGGTTAACAATCACCCAAATGGTGTCATAACCTTGCGACGACTTAGGAAGCTTTTGTGACAAAATCCATTGTGATTTTATCCCACTTCCATTGGGGTATCTCAGGTTGTATCAACAAAACCGATGGCCTTTGGTGTTCGGCCTTGACCCTAGCACATGTCAAACATTTGTTAACATAGGTGGCGATGTCGGCTTTCATATTGGGCCACCAATATAGCTTTTTCATGTCTTGGTACATCTTGTCAGAACCCAGATGGATGGAGTATTTTGATTTGTGGGACTCGTGCATGATCACAGTCCTTAAGTCACCATAACTTGGCAACCAACTCCTGCTGTTTAAGCATAGGGTTCCGTCGGTGCGGGGTTCCAACTTTTCCTTTGGTATATCCTTCTTGATCATACCTCTTACATCTTCGTTCTTAAGATTCTCTGGTTTCTGTACTTCGGTCTGAGCATTCAAGATTTGTTTGGGAAGATCCAAACCAATAGTCATTACTAAGACTCGGACTCTTAATGGTTTAATTTGCTCTTTCCTGCTCAAAGCATCAGCAACAACATTCGCTTTTCCTGGGTGATAACGAATCTCACAATCATAATCGCTGAGCAACTCTAACCAACGACGTTGCCTCATATTCAACTCCTTTTGGTCAAGTATGTGTTGTAGACTCTTATGATATGTGAACGCCGTACACTTGGTCCCATACAAGTAGTGCCCTGAATCCAAAATTCTTCAGAGCAAACACACACACTTGCACCAAATTCCAAATCATGAGTAGTATAATTCTCCTCATGAATCTTCAACTGTCGTGATGCGTAAGCAATCACCTTCTCGTTTTGCATCAATACCGCACCCAATCCTTTATGCGACGCATCGCAATAAACAATGAAGTTCTTAGCTCCTTGAGGGAGAGCTAAGATAGGTGCGCTACACAACTTATTTTTCCAATGTCTAGAAAGCTGCTTCTTGCTTGTCACCCCATTCAAAGGCGACTTTCTTCTGAGTGAGTTTGGTCATTGGCTTAGCGATTTTTGAAAATCTTTCAATGAATCTTTGGTAGTATCCAGCAAGACCCAAAGATTAACGTATCTTCGTTGGAGTCTTAGAAGATGCCCAATCTTTTATAGATTCGATCTTGGCGGGATCCATGTGAATGCCTTGACAAGTCAAACACTGTCCGAGAAATTATACCTCGGGAATCTAAAATTTTACATTTTAGGAATTTAGCATACGATTCTTCTTATCCTTAGTAAATTCCATAATTACCTTAAGATGTTCTTCTTGTTCTCTCTTTTTCTTAATATACGTCCAATAAAAAGACAATCACAAACTTATCTAAATATGGTTTTCCTCCACACCGATTTTATGAGATTCCATAAATACCCGGTGCGTTTTCAAACCAAATGGCGTAAACTGGAACTGATCGTAATACCATAAAACCGAGTTCTGAATGCCGTCTTTGGAATATCCTCTTCATGTACTCGAAGCTGATGATAACCTGATCGCAAGTCTAACTTAGAATAAACACTGGATCCTTGTAGTTGATCAAATTAATCGTCGATCCATGAGTGATACCGATTCTTCTACCGCGGCTGTTTAATTCTCATATTAGTCGCTGCAGCATTCGAAATGATCCGTCTTTCTTTTTTATAACAAGACCGGAGCTCCTCAAGGTGAGGATCTGGGTCTTATGAAGCCCTTGTCGGAAATTTCCTTTAGTTAGAATTCGACACTTCTTTCATCACGGTCGATGCTGAATTGATAAAGGCCGCCTGTGTCTATAGTGCAGCACTAGGTATCAAATCGATTCGAAATTTTACATGTCGGGCTGGTGGAATACCCGACAAGTCCTCGGGAAATTACTTCCGAAGAAAATCAACGAAATGATTGGTACGTCCTTCAAGTCCGATTCTCCTTTAATTCGCGTTTGGCCTCCTTTATGGTAATATGCGCCAAAAAGACATGGCATCCTTTTAGCAAGTACCTTTGGGTTTTGTACACACAGATATGTTTAATCGGGACCCGGTCCGTTATGTCACTATCTCATCTGTCACTACGAACAATTAATGTTTCATTTCCCCATGGAATACGAACGATCTTCTCGGCATAAGCTATCATGGCATGATATTTTGACAAGCAATCCATACCAATTATGACGTTTGATACTAACCAAGGTTATATGGCATTAGGTTGAATTTGAATGGAATGATTTAGTAAATTTCTAAATGCGAGCGAATTGATACTACTTG
Source organism: Tanacetum coccineum (assembly GCA_026074375.1). Classification (NCBI taxonomy): domain Eukaryota; kingdom Viridiplantae; phylum Streptophyta; class Magnoliopsida; order Asterales; family Asteraceae; genus Tanacetum; species Tanacetum coccineum. Next base: position 12,937 of record BQNB010016039.1, read on the forward strand.
TCCTAGGTCGACTAGTGATGTTTGGTCTCTGCTTTTTCTCTCTTCGGCTTAGGATTTGGTATAAGATGATGTCAACTTTATAGTAAGATGGAGTAAAGGTCTGCTTAGTTGCTATGGTTATTAATTCGATTTTCCCAAAGTAAACGCGTTTTACGAATACGCACACAATTTTTTTTTCAAGGATGTAAGTAAAAATGGATTTATTGACAAATGTTACATGGTGACTACTCTCAGCATGGCATAGTCCTTCCTGAATTATACATAGGTGATCAGGCTATGTATATTTGAGGGCTAACGATGCGATGCTCATTTTCGTCAAAATTGTGTTATGTATAAAGAAGTATCAAAGAGTTTTATAAGATGACATAATGATTCACAAAGTGGATGCAAGGTTGTTGATAGGATGACAATAAAATGGTTTGCGAGAAATCATATGATGGTTTTCAAGACGATAGCTAAATGACTTATGAGTTGATAATAAAATAATTTATGTGATGAGAAATGGTTTCATAAGGTAAGAACAAGGTACTTCATAAAGTGGTAGTAACATAGTTTTTATGATGATTTCAAAATAGTATATAAGATGTCAAGAAGGTAATTTATAAGGTATTTATGAAATAATTGAGAATAGTTTATAAAATGTTAGTTTATTGAACGACTGATAAGATAATTTGTTAACGATAGTAAGATGGTTTATACAATGATAGTTTATCAATCGATAATAAGGTAGTTTGTTAATGACATCGACTTTGTTTATGAGACAATACTAAAATTGTTCATGAGGTGGTATCAAAATAAACTTCGAAGGAACCACGTGTCAGTTCATAATGTAATAGTAAGGAGTATATGTTTAGTGCATAACAATTGTTTAAGATCTATAACAAAATAGTTTTAAAATTTTTTTTTGCCCATGAAACATTTATAGAAGACAAACGAAATAGTTTATTATGTGACAGTGATACGTTTCATAAAATCATAATGTTTTAGTAAGCGGTTTGCATGGATAATAGAGAGTTGAAATAAAATTGACGAACTTTTCATAATACCATAATTTGTATTAATATTGGGTTCATTGTCCCCTTCCCCACCAAAAGAACTACATGTTATTCTTATACCCAAAAAATCTCCAATTACAAGCTAGGTACAATAAATCCTGAAGCCAGATAACTGATGAGTGCGTCCGAACTGACTGGTCACGACTCTATGTTTTCTTAAAGTCTCTCGGTCCCCGACGCTGGGACTCTTGAACCGCAGCCAACTGCTGCTCAATCTTAACACGAGCCTGTCTCTCACGTAACAGTAATCTTTTCGGATTGGCCTCAAGTAGTCTTGAAACCTAGCAACGCAATGAAGCATTTTTCGGCTTACAGCAATGTCTGCCCTAAATCTCAGAGCCGTTGGCCTCCTCTTGTATTATGGGCACTCCTAATAAATGCTCTTGTATGCCCCGTATAGCCTCCCCGTGTTGGGCTTGTGTCCTCATAATGGCCGCTGCAGGAAAAGCAACTACAGCGACAGGCTTTGGGTGAATGACATCTACCCGGATATCGATCAGGTCCCTCCTAAGATTCTCCTCAGTGCAGAGAAAGAATCGTGAGCAGCCATAACCTCACAAGCAAGAAGTTTATAAAAATCGTCATTTAATATGAAACCATGCAACTACAACAAACTTACTTTCAAATGGAATTTATGACTCACAACAAAAAAAACATCATGATAGCAAAATAGACTCCCAAAATACCTTAAGAATTCCAATACCAGAATATTAATTTACTTGAAAACGAACACGACAAGAACTCTTGCAAACCAAACAAACCATAAGGACTCATCCATACCAACGGTCTTAGAACCAAACCAAAAAGTATCGTCACCTTTAGACAAAGGAAAACAATCAAAACGCCAAACGGAGAACATAGAACACCAGTTCTATGATAACACCCTAGAATACCAACACGAGCGTTGGATATCTCAACGAACAACGAGCTAACGAACCAACTTAAGAATCGCGACGACAATACCAACAGGTATCCGATGTATCCGCAAACGATAGATGAAAGGGAACCTTACCATCTACGCAACCCAACCTAATATAATCGCCCAATCGGTTAAGAGAGGAATTCTCTAACCACACAACCATCCTCAACAGGATCTCACATCACATCTACACTACCATCTACACAACTATCCAGACTTACATCCTTACATAATACATACAAGCAACAATGATCAATGCAATCAAAGTCACAAGTCCACGTGTGTGTTGCCTTTATAATTATGTTCGCGACCATAATTATAATTGCACCTTTTTCACACGTGTACTTACTTCCAAGACCACACATCTCAATGATAACACACATCTACCACATAGCACTTAATAATAATCCAAATATAACTCAAACATGATAATCCATCTAACGAACCATAAAATCCCAATCGACCAAACGAAACAGAAGTCACATCGTGACCCAAAATATAAAAGCAATCCTCGATTATAGCAACGCATCGAGGTAGAAAATGAAATAAACTTATGTTGGGCCTCGCTTGGGTTTGACTTTTCTCTCTCAAAAGTCACCCAACTCCGCGGGTCCAGTGAGGTAAACAATCTCCCAACGATATCTCCTAGGGGTAGGGGAAGACATGACTAAAACAATAACAAAGGGGTATATACTATTAGATCCCCATAATGAAAAAGTATATATTTCATATTATATAGTAGTAATTCAAAATAGAAAGAATTTCAAAGCTTTTAGGTAGCGGGAACATACGGTATATACGTACACAAACACTTATGCCCTAAAATGCAACTATATGAGGGACCCTTAAGCTATAGTCTAGGCTCAACCACCTAGTTCTCTATAACCAAAGGCTCTGATACCAATCTGTCACACCCCGCCAAGGCGGAAACGCGAGGCGTAAACAAGAATGGATATCATCACAACACATGGTGTCTATATAGAGAATACTAAAATGAAAACTAAAGTAAAGCAAAGACACAAAGTGTCATAACAATACCCAAAACCTAATGGTGTCTTTATTAATGAGAAAGAGGTCTCGTCAATAAATGACATGCAAAAACATAATCCAAACAATTCATGCAAATGCATTTATTCAAACAGAAAGCATAAATAACTCCAAGCATCCTACAGTCTCTTCTAGCCACTTCGCTCTATCTTATCACCATTAAGCTCACCTGAAAATGATGCTTAAAAACGTCAACACAACGGTTGGTGAGAGTCATAGGTTTAAGACTCACATTATAAACCTTTCAAACCAATTACTGTGATTATCAAAACAATATCGGACAATTATGCAACATATGAACTTATGATAACATGCAAACCAAATCACCATATCAAACCAACCATACATTTACTGGGTAGGCGTACCCCTCCGATCCCACATACGTCACTTATGCACCTAAAAGTCTACCAACTGAAGCTTATATTTAGGCCTAGACCCATACCAATTCACTGAGTTGATCAATCCCAAACTAACGATCCGTGAGATGATCAGCCCCACTATTAATGATCCTCAACACAACACAATATCATGCAACAACAAGCCATATGCAGTCACATAATGTCCACACGCAATCAAAACACATAATCACAGCAATTCAAAACATTTCCAAAACACTTAGCATCATTTCCATCCCAATTTAAAACATTAAAAAGAGGGACTATGAAACTCACCTGATGCTTAGCTTCCCAAAAGAATCCAACAAAAGCTTCACAAACACTTCACGGATAATCTAAACAATTAAGCACACAATAAGCTACCATCAATTAGGCATTCAACCCAATATGATGTAACCTCAACTATGATGGATATCTAAGCTATCTACCATAGTTCTATACTTGTTTTAAATCTTTTCCAACTCTTATATACACCATTTACACTTCAATACTACACTTTAAATTTTCTGGATTAGAGCAGAATTTTATACTCACTTACGCGTCCTAAACGTACCACTTAAACACTTCCACAATTCAAACCAAAATTCACCATGCTACATATATGTCTTATGAACCTCTCCTAGCTCTCCCAAAGTCATTACCCTTTTACAAATACCCTTTAGAAATTCATTAATCCAAAGTGTCCAGAATTCGGCCAGAATCTGACCCCCTAAAAGTATGACGTTAGATAACCCACTTAAACTTCATAACCTACTTAGAAAAAATTCAGGGGTCACACACAATATATAAACTAACTTCCACGTGATTTAGAGCCTCTAACTAGATGTCTAAGTATTTTTAGAAAAATCAAAACCAAAACTGAAATTCGTCACAGTTTTACACACTGATTTTGTAAAGACCTTTTGACCCACTTCCCGACCATAAAAACTCACGAGACCAACTTTGCTGGAAAGTAGACTCTCTGAGGTTATCTCCAGTATGTTGTAAATTGTTTATTTGATAATTTATGATTGAGTTATGACCGTTACAAAACTGCCTAATTTTCTACAGTGAATTAAACAACTAATTCGAGCGATCTAGACCCTAGCGCATGATTAAATCACGAAACCAATTGAACCAATGATCAACAATCATCATTAAACTATAAACTCTAGAAAATTTAAAACCCTAATTTATAAACCCTTATTTATTTTCATGATTAAACCTAATCCATCATGCTTAGATTACAAGAATTAAAATAAAAACTAGAATTAAACAAAGAATTAGAAAATACCTTAAACCCTAAAAAAATTCTGCTCTCTTTTTTTTCTCTCTGGATCGGTCGAGCAATAGGGGAGGAGGGTTATGGGATTTATTTTGTATTTATAGGCCCCAATTAATTATAGATAATATCTAATTAGAGTTTGTTTCATTTTAAAACTCTTTTTTTTCTTTTCTTTCCCCTTATCCACTTTAAATTCGTTTTTACTATTCATCTATAAAAAAAATATATTTTTTATTTATTTATTAATTACTTAATTATTTTCTTTACCTTAAGTTTTTATAAAAACCTAAGCTTATTTGCACATACCTTTTTGCTTAAACGCAATTTACTAGACTTTTAAAAATAATTAACTTTCCAAAAATACTTTTCATTTCACAAATTCACTTTCTAAAAATAGAAAGTCTTCCAAAAACTCTCATATTTTAACAAACTCATTTCTTTCACAAATGACACACTTCCCATTTTAATCCATCACCTAGACATCCACATATTAACCAAAACAATTCTCTCAAAATACCCAATCAATTTCATTATCACTATAAGTGATTAAAATGAAATTTCTCCATCAAATAACTCATTTCTCTTAACTTAACCTCTAAAACCTAAACTTATCTTAAATTACTAACACAAAAATACGTATACGTATAATTACTTACACAATTAACGCGAAACCGCTTCAATCACCGAAATCATTTCCTTGTCACCAAAAGTGAACGAAATGAACTTCACAAAATTCAACACAAATCCAATCCCAATGAGACGATCACGCTCAATGGATTGATTATCCAATCTCACATATCCCACACAAACACATATAAACACGTATAAACACATAACCATACATTGCAACAGATACATTTAGGTCAACACTACGGTTTGACCAACCTGCTCAAGTCATGGTTGTCACAGTATCCCCACCTTGAGAAAATCTCGTCCCGAGATTTAACTACTCGAGGCATTAGCACTATCGACAAACAACGGAGGACACTTAGACCTCATTTGATCCTTGCGTTCCTAAGTAAGCTCAGGACCACGCTTCGAATCCCAACGAACTTTCACTAATGCTATCATACTACGCTTTTACTCATGACCTCTCGGTCCACAACATCATCGGTTCCTTGACAAAACAAAGAGTCTTGTCAACCTTAACCTCGACTAACTTCCAAAATCCGAATCCAACTGCTAATGACTTTGCTTACCCCCACAAGGGTGCAATTAGCAACACAACAACCCCAAACGAAAAGAAGCATCCCACTACATGTACCTCGCTCGTCATCGAGAAAACTTATCAAAACCCTTAAGTTATTGTAACAACGTGTTTTATATCTTAACCTCGCAACTCATCAAACAAGAACTGTCTTGAAATTAAGATATAAGATGTTACAAAGCTCAACGTATCTAAAGAATCCACGCAAATTCAGGTTTACTCAAACTTTCAGCACCTCCCAATCTAATTTTCCGATACTCAGCTCATAAGACAGAAATTCTCAACCGAACTGTAGGCCCAATATATCCAAAGATCTCAAATGTTCCTACATAACTCGGTTCTAACTTGTCTTTCTTTCCAAACGTACTACACCTCTCCAAGGTGAGACCTTCAACCACCCATAACCTACCAGCATTAATTCAAAAGTTTCCCACTACTACCAAGCTAACACTATTTTCGACAATTTGGCTGCCGCAAGCCGTTCCCTGTATTACACTATCTTGTTGGTATGTTTTTGTACCAAAATTATCCATTCAACGCACTCCTCGATCCAGTACGGCCCAATAAACGGTAACCTACATTCCTTTTCCATACCATGCTTTCAAATGAAGCACATCCATACCTCGATTGATAAGCCCACCTTAGGAAAAAAACTCATCTTACAAAAGTGAGTATTTCAATTACCTCTAAAATCTACCATACTTGTCCTAAGCATAGTTAGGAATGGGGTGACTTAGTCAGTCCATTGAGGTGATTTGGATCACCACATCCAAAACATTTTCTTTCACTTTTATCATAACCATCATTTCTACTTCTTTGGAATGTTTTTTTATCGCCTCGTGGTTGTCTTACAAATATTCCTCTCGCTCTTGAAGAATTTCTTGAATTCTTTTATGGCCATAGCATACTCTTTGTCTTCACTATCGAGCTTGAGCTAAAAAATCTTGTCATCACTTACTTCCTTTTTCGAACCTTTATATGCAGTGATCTACATTGTATCTTTTCTTGACTTTGAACCGTTTCAAGTCTTTCTTTATTCCTCTCTCGCCTTTCGTAGACTATTCAAGTTTCCAATAAGTTTGTCAAGAGGTAAGGTTGTTAGATTCTTTGATTCTTCAATTGTCGTGACTTTTTAGCGCCATTTTGGATGTAATGCCCTAAGAAATTTTGTAGGTCCTTGGTATAGGATCTGACTAGCCTTTGTAAGGCTATAGATAACTTGGATAAATCCAAATCAACTATATGAGAGACACTGACTATGAATTATCAAGTGTTAATGAGGAATCTTAACACAAGAATTAAGAAGAAACGATATTTCTAAATTGCTATTAAGCTTTATGCTTCTATTGATATTTCTCAAAACGTACTTCAAAACATTGTGCCTTAGGGTTCCTCTTATACACCAAGGAAACCCTAATGGGCTTTACAAATGTCAAAGGATAATACATATCCTTTCCTAAGATAATCTCCCTAAATACTCTAAAGATAACTATTACATTCTGTTACATATAAGACTTAACTATAAACAGAACTAACTAACCTGTACTAACTCCTATACTGCTAACCTACCCAGTACTAACTTAGTACTGTCAGACTTAACTTAGTACTACCAGTATTAACTCAATACTAACAGAACTAACTATTACTACTAGACTTAACTGTTATACTACCAGTATTTAGTCTGTTACAATATATTTTCCCAATAATCCTCCCCTAACTTGATCTTCACTTGTGAACTTCAAGTTCCTTCAAAACACTCTTGATCTTTACTTTAAACACTTTAAGCTTTCTGAGGATGTTGTAAATAGAATTCTCAAGTTGTTCTTGATCTGCAACACTTGCAAAGTCTTCTCTTTTTATCCTTTGGCAGCAACTATTTCTTCAAGCTCTTCAGCAATCCATCTAGCAGCAACCATTGACAATTAGTACATCAAATCATAAAATTTTAGTCTATTTCTCATCATCTTCCAGGTGTGTTAACTCTGTAGAGGTAATCAATTGAAAAGTTAAATGGATTTGATGTCTCTTTACCAGTTAACCATTACATCTGGAACTCTGGAGTAGTCAGTCCTTTGGCCACCAGAAAGGTGTATGTCCATGGTTAACTGAAAACCATTTCAACTCTCAGTACTTGAAACATTGGTGAGTTGAATACCATATGGTTTTTGGCAAACCATTACAGCCATCAACGGATTTGATATGCCTTTACCTGTAGCCGTTTGCTCAGGGCTAGTCAATCCTTTGGCACCTAGAAAAGGTAAATTCCATGGTGGATTGATAACCATGTCAACTCTTTGTACATGAAACTTGGTGAGTTGATATACCATCCACTTTTTGGTAAAGTGTCAACCATCTAATATGGATTTGCAATTTGTCTTTACCATAAGCCATAATCTTATGGACTAGTTATGGTTTTTCCACAGCCTTTACCACAAGCCATAAACTTGTGGGCTAGCCAACTCTTCACTTAGACAGATATGGTGAGTTGAAAACCATACAACTTATTTGCAAGTTGTCAACCATAGAACGGATTTGAGAAGTCTTTACCAAGAGCCGTTTGCTCCTGGACTAGCCAGTCCTTATGTCGGTTAGACATGGTGAACTGATAACCATTTGTTGTGTTAGTGCATAGCACCTCCACCAAGTGTTATCCTTCTTATCTCCATCCTAGACTTCTAACTTTACAAACTTCACTACTTCCTAATACCAGCTTGCTTTTCCATCATTTTCAACATTCTATAGCAATCCTCATTCATCTTTCCATCCAAAAGCTTCATTTTCAGCATAGTTTGACATACCTCAGCAGATAAAGGATATTTTCTTTCAGACAACATATAAACATCCATTGACTCTAAGTTCAAGCAATGTACTCTACAGGTATCATAATATCTCCAACTTATGATCTTTTGCTGTCCTAATTCACTCCATATAGGATCTGTACTAAGAGGTTCTTCAAACATAGTTCTCAAACATTTCCAAAATCCCTTCTCTAACTTATCCTCTGGTCCATCCATCCCATATCTATTCATTACAATCCTATATAACTCAGTAAGATCATCTCTAGATATAGACTTCAACATAGCACCAAAATTAATGTAGACTATATCAGTTCCATCTTCCCTAACTATTTGGTACCAATTTGAGTTATACTCCTTTTTCTCTTGTTTAATAAGATCTTACTAAGTAGCTACACTAGGTGTTTTCATAAGCTACAGGAACAGGAATTAATTAAGGAGTTTCAGTACCTGTGTTAGTCTCTTCTTGCCTCATCAAACCTTATCTGATCCTTCAGAATCTTTCATCAACATTTGTATTCAAACCTTTTCTAGCATATGCTGTCTTTCTCTTTCCAGACGTCTTTGTGATTCATTTCATCCTTTGCTTTATCATCTTTTTTCTTTCGCAGTCTTTTTGGAGTCTTTGTTTGAAGCCTCTTCACCAAATCTTTTCAAACCAGCGCTTTAGTTGCTTCAACTTATTGGAGCAAAAGACCTCCATCTGCTTCACAAGTTGTCAAACTCTTCCTTGGCCTTTCAAAACTCAATTTCTATCAGCTGAGTTCTTCTTCCATGGTCCTGATTGCTATTTAAGTCGTTCATCATGTAGTTTTTCAAGCTTGTGATTGAGTTCATGGGCTTGTTCCTTTTTAGCTTTGCGATCTTTCTTCATCAAACTCAACTTCTTTCTTTGATCAAACAAGATCCACCGTTCTGTTGTCAAATATTCCTCTTGAAGTTCATTCTAGCATGCTCTTTGACAACTCTGCATAGCTAATTTTGCTTAATCAAATCCAATCTTCATTTGTGTAAAAATGGAGCTCAAACTGTACTTGGAGCTTTTCTTTCTTTGTTGCCTCAGTCAGCTTTTCTTCTTCTGTATTCTTTGTGCATAGGAGAGCATCCAAATTGTATTTGCTTAGGCCTACTTTTCTTTTTGTAAGGATCCGTTCCTTATGCTTCTTGCAAGGCTAGCTTCTTCTTGTAAAATTTGTTCCTTTGACTTCTTTGGAGTTTCTTCACTCAACATAGGAGCTTTCCCTTCTCTTTGTCCTTTATCTTCACCAGCAGTTCTATCTTGCTCAATAACCAGTTATTAAGTTTAATAACTGCAATATTAACTTCACTAGCAGTATTAATTCCTAACCAGCAGCAATTTATCTCACCAGCAGTATTGACCTTTTCACGCCCGAGATCATCTTCTTGAAAGGTCTAAGCTTGAGATACTTTCTACTTTGGTCTCTTTTCTTCTCTTGTATCTCCTTCCTTTGTCAATGGACCTTGACTTTAAGAAAGCAACTTTTGAGAGAGGTTTCTGGATGCATCAGAGTGTTTGGGCTTATATCTTCCACTTGTTCCTCCCCTGAAGCATATGCCTTTGTTGTAGGAGGAGTAACCAGTCCTTGTATGGAAGAATCTTGAGGATCATCTTGACTTTTCCTCCCTTGAGCCTTAGGTTCTTCATCCTCTGAATCTGTCAAAACCAAATTCCTCCTTTTTAGAAACCCCTCCAACTTCTTCACTTTCTTGACTAGCTTCACTATTGCATTTCCCATGGTTAGCTTGGTTTGTTTGAGATCCATTTCCAGGCTATCTATTCGTGATATCAACTTAGGAACTGCTTGAAGCAAATCATCCAAAGGCATGTGACTTGGAGCCTGTTCTTGTGAGGGTGAGAAGTGAGGGTGGACAGGAGATTGCTCCTCATAGATGTACTCATCTGTTGTAGGTTCAGTCTCAGGTGGTGGTGGTGGTGTTGGGATAGGTGGTGGTGTTGGTGATGGAATAGGTGGTGGTGGAGATGTTGGGATAGGTGGTGATGGAGGTGTATGTGTTGGGATAGGTGGTGGTGGAGGTGCTGTTGGTGATGATGAGGATGGGTGGGATGGAGCTTGAGCAGCATGTTCTTGTCCTGCATTAGGGTTAATAGCAACAAGCAACATAGAAGGCAATAAAGGTCTTGGTGCCCCTTGAAAACCCCTTTTCATATTCCCAAATATCTTTTTGGTCAAGCTCACAGCTAGATAAGGGTGTTTGTTTTCAGGTTGAATATTTTCAAATCAGTTTGCTAGAAAACGGGATAACATCAAACGACTTTTGTCTTGCGCTGCAAATTGCCACCATACCATTAAACATGAGTTGAAAAATTATAAGCTCTACCAAGTGGTTTGACAGATCAAAGCATGTAGCAATATTGCTTACCAAAAATTGATCCCATCACACTTTTAGAAACTTATACAGTGCAAAAGGTGGTGGACTTAAGTTATCGCCATTGGGGTGTAAAGAAACTTTTTCAAAAAGTAACTGTCTTCATCAGCAGGATCCCTATTGCCCCATACCTCAAAAGATCAGCATTAGGCAACATGTAATTCCTGTGGCGTCATCTAAGTGTAGTGAATCCCTAATTGACGCCTCAGAGATTGTGTACCTATGTATCAATGGTAGCATTAATTTCTAGGGACCACGCTTAGTAGTTTGCGAATAGCACTCTGCCAAATTGTTTCACAAGAGAATAATAGATAGTTGGATTGCAGCTTATAAGCATTACCTGAGTTGGAACCTCGAAGAAAATCCACAATCTCAGCAAATCCGGCACTTTCGTTGGGCTTGCGCAAAAACCCCACTTGGTTGTGTTTGTCACGAATATTGTATTGAGCCATGGACAAACCGTATCTAAGGACTGGGTTTTGTTATGTGAATGAAACTTGTGTGTGGTTGCAGGAACGCTTGACTATTTTCGTTAGAAAGGAAATTATTAACTTTGCAAAAGAAAAGGAGATAGCAATGAAAGAAAAGTATGAAAGAGAAATCAAACTTTATCTATATATAGCTACTCTGTTGGTCGACTATTGCGCCGTAAAAATCTCTAACGGTTATATTTAAACAGTAAGAAAGCAGAAAAAGTCAAGTTTCCCGCAACCAGCATTACAAGACAACTACAGTATTAACAATTTACACTACCAGACTTAATTTAGGTCAAACAGAGTTAATTAAGAGTCAACCCGTATTAACTCTTTTTCAACCAGAATTAAGTGTGTATTAAAAATGGTCAATTTGTTAAAAACCTTGGCACTCCTCCCTTTCATTCATGCTATGCCTGCAATCGAAGTCTAAAGAAAAACAGATTGCAGAAATTGTATAAACAGAATTAAGGAAACCTAACTACCCGAATTAACTTTACTTAACTACCAGTATTAAACAGAATTATAGCTACAAGGATTAAAGAACATAACTACTCGAATTAACCCTACTTAACTAACCAGTATTATAGAAAAATAACTACAGGATTAAAAGTACTTAAATCTACAGAAGTAAGATTATTTAGCTACCATAATTATCAAAACTATTACAACTAGCCTCCACTTAAATGTGGCTATGGGTTGATCATACCAATGCTAGCACAGTATTGAAACGGGGTCCATCAATAGGTTTGGTCAACCAAGTCAGCTACATTTAAAGTCCAAGTGTGAGTTTTCTCCACACTTATAGCTTCTTCTAATTAAAATCTCTAATGAAGTTGGTGACGAATATCCATTGTGTATTGGGTCTTAGAATGATAGACTGGTTCTTCACAATGCAGATTGTGCTTTCATTATCAATGTGGATTTTGGTATTCAGTTGAAGTAGAAAACCTTAGTACAACACATTGATTTTTTATACCCACAACCACTTGTCCACAGCAATTTGCTGCAGGCTACATGATTCAGCTTCAGTTGTTGGAAGTGGCTACAAATAGTCTGTTTCTTACATTGCCCATGTGATAAGTCTATTCGACCAAGAAATTTGACAACACTGTTTGTGGATTTCCTGTCCCAAGGTTGGAACCACCATAGTCACTATCAGAGAATGCTTCCAAATGAAGGGGTGATTCCTAGGATAACCTAATCCCAAGTTTGGTTAATGCCTCTTGACGATACCTTGAAGATCCTACTTGACAGCCTTGAGGATGAGGAAAGTCTTGAGTTACCTGAAATCGTGAACAAAAACACTTTACTGCATACATAATATCAAGGTCTAGAAGCAGTTAAGTAATGAGGGAACCTATCTAGATCTGTACATAGTGTACATTAATCAAAAGCTTCCTCATCCTTTGTCAATTGGTAACTTGGTCTCCATGGTGTGATGGCAGCTTCGACATTTACAAGATCCAAAATATCTTGAGTATCTCAGCTACATACAGTCTTGAGTTATGAAGAATTCCTCCTTGTTCTGCTTGATTGTAGACTAAGGAAAATGTAAGTTCACACTGGAACTCATTTGAAATCTGCTTTGCATCAAAGTTCAAACTCATACACCAAGAACATGTTGGTAAGACCCAAAATATGATATCATGCAAAAACATACACTTTAAACCAACATGAAATCCTTTTTGTTTCTTCTAAAGAATAAGTCTCTGTCCATTGGTGCCTCTTGTACCATTGCTTCTCTAGGAATGTTGACAAAGTAGCCTACAAGCTCTAGGGGCTTGGTCGCAATCCATACAAAGCTTCTGACCACCTTATAAACCTTTATAGGTGATCAGGTCAACAAAAACCAGGAGGTTGTGAGCATACAACCTCTTCATCAAATAGTGCCATAAGAGGAAAAGCACTTTTTACATCAAGTTGATAGACTATGAATCAATAAATGAGGCAAAGGCCAAAAATAACCTGATTGCCATCTATTCTTGGCTACAGGTGCAAAAAAATCATCATAGTCAATCCCTTCTTCTTGTCTTGACTTGAGCTACCAGTCTCTGCTTTTGTATTCTTACAACTACTCCCCTATCATCCTTCTTGTTTCTGTATACCCATTTAGTACCTATTACCTTAGCACCATTGGGTAAATCAACCAAAACCCATACTTGTTGAAGCTTGAACTGCAAGAGTTCTTCCTGCATAGCTTCAACCGCTTTCATCTTTCAAGGGATTCTAAGACTTTCCTTGGTTCAAATGAGATAATAAGCAAGCAAAAGACAATGTGATGATCTTTATGAGTGCTTCTTTGGTGTGCTTGTATGTAGCTCACTAAAGCATGAGCCTCAGTGATTTTCTTAAGAGAGCTTCTAGTCTGAACAGGTGTATTTGGATCTCCAAGAATTTGACTTTGAGGATGAGCATTGTGAATCCTCAGAGTGGGGTTGATAGTGACATCTACATCATCTGGTAGATTGTTGAATCAGTAAAATCCCCAATTACATCTTTAAGGAAGATCCTGGTCAAAGATACCTTCATCTTGATTTTTATTAATAAATCCTTATTGCATGCATCTCTTCATCCTTAAATCAGAGAAAAACTCGTCTTCATGATCAGCAATTAGAGAGAAGCTCTAATTTGCAGTAGTAATTCCTCAAAGATTAGTATTAAAATTTTCACTACCCAGTATTAACTAGGCAGTAGTACTGGTAGGTGGCTGTTACAGGTACTGGTCCAATGTTGCTTCAAAGCAAGAGCATCCAGCTCTTTTCTAAAAGTCATAATGTCATCAGCAGACTTGGATATTGGTGTAGAAGATGACTGCTTTGGGGAGTGAGTCTTCTTTGTAGCAATGTTTTCAGAAACAGCTGCTTTTCTAGAAGTAGAAGAGACCACCATCAGTTCTTCAGCCTCCTCAGTCTGCACATCAATATCAATGACCTCTTTTGAACCTGCAGGGTTAGCTTGATTTTGCAAAGAGACAGGTATATAGTTCATAGAGTCTGTAAGATAGTCTAAGTCAAACATCCACCTTATGGCCTATTCCTGTACATGGGTTTTTCTTCAAGAAAGTTTGTCATGAAGGTTTACTTCAACTCTTTTTGGTGACTAAATTATAAAAACCCTAAATGTTTACTATTCACAGAGTAAACAACAAGAAAACCTCATCAGGACTTCCATCAAAAACTTTCCTAGTGGGCTAGAGTTTGAGAATGGTACATGGCACCAAATGGTCTTATGTAGCCTAAGGATGGTTTGTGGCCAACAGATGCTCATAAGGAGTTTTGTTTGAGAGCTTTGTCATCTTACCTGATGAAGGTATAGGGCAAGATGTATTGACTGCTTATGCCCAAAAAGTGGTAGGTAAGTGTGAAGTTCAGCTAGCATAGTCCTAGCAGCGTCTATTATGAGTCCTATTCATTCTCTAAGCTCAACCCCATTTGCTGAGGAGTTCTTGCATTACTAAACTCCTATTTTATACCCTTTTCCCCACAGAACTCAAGCATAACCCTATTTTTAAATTCTGTCCCATTATCTGATCTAATGATTTTTACTTTTTGATTAAGTTGGTTTTCTATTTGTCTTATAAAAGTCTTAAGGATGTCACTAGTCTCATCCTTTTTGGCTAGAAAGAAAACCCAACAAAACCTTGAATAGTCATCAGTAATCACTAGACAGTAACTTGCATGGTTGATACTCCTCACTGAGGTAGGTCCAAATAAGTCCATATGCAAGGTGTGTAATGGGTGGGTCACATATCTATCAATCTTGGCCTTTACCTGTTTACTGCCTGCTACCTTCCTTTGAACCTTTAAACTTGCACTCCCTGGCAAAATGCCCAGTATTGTGGCAATTGAAACACTCAACTTTTCTCTTATCAAATGCCACATGCATTTTTCCATCCACTCTTGGCCTTCTGCCTGTCTTCTTGTAGAACTTCTTAATCTTTATGGCAGTCATAGCAATCTGCCAATTTATATCCATCTCTTCCAAATCGAGATCATCAATTTGATCTAGGTCTTCATGTATCAAATCCACATCATCAGCATTTGTGGCTAGAAAAGAATGGATAACTTCATCAGCAAGACCAGGAGTAGCAGTTGGTGTTGCTTTGGAGGGGAAGGTGGTATAAGTACTATAACTTCCTGAGCTGTGGCTTGGATTAGTGCGGTTGATATGAAGAGGCTTTGGCTTGTGATAGAAAAGCCACATTATCGATGAAAGAGGGAAGGAAAGATGATGTCTTTTGGAGGTTTGTTCAAGACACTCAGATTATTGTATAAATCATTATTGAACAGTGTGTTCAATATCTTCCTTCGTTCATAATTGTCATGGCTAGACTATCCCATGCAGGAGGAAGGGACCTCAAAAACTTGTGATTTTGCGTAATGCATCTGACTCACAGACCAAGGGCATCCAACTGTGATAGGAGTTTTTGGAACCTATCATACCCTTTCACCAAGCTTTCCTTAGACGAGATAGTAAATGCCTTAAACTGTTGTTTCAAAACAGCTTTTGGCATTTTCTTTGAGTTCGCATTACCACCAAACCGTGTCTTGATGGCTGCCCAGATCTCTTTGGCATCATCCATGCCATGAAAACGTCTGAGATGATCTTTTGGAACGCCATTTAGACACGCAGTGTTCTTGCTTTCCTTATCTTTTTCATCAGCAACTGTTCTTCCTGTGTGGCTGAGGAAGAACCCTGTATACACATCCTTACCATTTGGGGGGGGTGACTCGCTTCTTTGAGTTCCCATTCTGAATTACTTTCCATACCTCATTATCTATATACTCAAGATAATGTTCCATCTCCATTGCCCACGTATCATAATCATCTTTTTGAAGGACAGGTAGTTTAATGTTTGAAAGTATATTTGTGGTTATTATTTGTGGTGTTTTAGCAGGAGCATCTCCTTTGTTGGATGCTGGTATAGATCCATCAAAGCTTGCATCATACACTCCTGCAGAGAGAGCAAAGTTCCTCATCATCATGAAGAGTGAAATTATCGTTTGCAGACGATACTACTTTGATTTGGTGAATACAAGGTTTTGATCTATGTTCAATATTGGTGTAAAGTCTTTTAGTGGCTCTGTACAACTTGTAGGTCATTATAAACAGGATATGAATGTATCCTTGAACCGACTTTAGTCCTTTGATCAAAATACAAAGATCTATACGAGAGACAATGACTGTGAAATACAAAATGACGCGGAAATATCAAATTCTATACCAAGAATGAACACAAGACAATTACTAAAAATTGCTATTAGACTATTATTATTTTGAGTGTGATTGCTCAATCAACAGATGTGTTTACAATACATTCTATGTTCTTTTTATAGGCTTAAGGAACCCTAACGCGTTAAGAGAGATAATGCTTATCTCTTCTAAATCAACGCTAATTGATAACTATTACTATAATTACAACAGACTTAACTGTCTGACCAAGCAGTATTAACTTTAATACTGCCAGACTTAAGTTAATGCTGGCAGACTTAACTTGCTCTACCAGACTTAACTTCTATACTAACAGTACTAGCTATTTGTCTATCAGTACTAACTTTAACAAACAGACTTAACTTTAATACTAACAGTATTAAGTCTGTTTACAATATTTTCCTAACAGCCACGCTGGCAATCCCACTTCTTTGGAGTGGTGTGCTTCTTTTCCATTGATTTTAGTGCAATTTTCCCTTTTTGGTTGTGTTAGTTTGAAACCCGCGTCATGCCTTGTTGTCCCAATTGGCCAATCATAGCCGAGATGTGACGTTTTTGATTGCTGATGTGTTACTTGGTACTAAGCATCTTCTTAGCCACATTAGATTTCATCTAGAAGTGAATTTTTACCCTTAATTTTGACACAGAGGTAAAGTTGAGACGAAGGTCAAACAATAAACCTTCGCGCACCTTTTTGATTTGTTTGACTGAGGCAATTGGGTGGTTGACTTGGGCTCGTGGGTTATTTAAAAAGGAATGGGCCGGGATAATTTTTGGGCTTGGGTAATTATAAAAAGGGATTGGTAAGTATTTAACGACCGTTAGACTTTTATTCTAAAAGGACTAACGGTGTTAGTCATTTAGGAAACCTTTATGGTCGGAAAATGGATTTAACATTAAGGGTTATTTTGGTATTTTTAAGGTTTTGTCATTTTGTGGTTGACTAAAGCTTGACCATTTGCTAGAAAACTTCCGGCTCTTGTGCACTCTATCCGTTCTCGTGTTTGTTTTTGCCCGGTTTTGGCCGTTTTCTTGTGATTTTTGCAATATCCGTCCCCACACATTACAAATGACAAAACAAGCAATATAAAAGCATAATTTGCACAATTTGATCATTTTAAGGTCATTTTTAGTATAAAACGGATATGTGATTTCTCACATATCAAAATTCCCCAAACTATGTGATTGTCATGTCCTCACGCAATATTATATGCTTTAAAACTAAATACCTCAAAACCTCCCTAAACTAATCCTTTAAAAAGTAGCAAAGTCTTTTGTAGAGAAAGTTAAGAAATCACAAGTTTTAAAACACCCCTTTTTCCTATTTTTCAAATATATATATTTTTTTATGATTTTCATAATTTACAACTTACAACTTATTCATGTTTGACATAATGTATTGCTTTCATTATTCATTGATAACTTTTAGGATCATGGAACAAAAAGCACAAAAAGTGTCCAAATGGATAAATTCATCGTCCTCTACTTTCACCTCTTCAAGCCAAGCTTAAAAACAAGATCATTGTAAAATACAAGTTATAATGCTAACACTACTCATAAAAGCTAATTGTGTATTTACTTTTCCTCCCTTATTCCTAATTTCCTCTAAGGATTTTATTATTATTATTGGTAACAAATAAATTATGTCCTTATTAATAAAGTAAACCCGGTTTAGACCATTAATAGTTTGAAATTCTTTCCTAAAGAAACGATGTGGTGAAAATAAAGTCCACATTAAGGTTCTAAATTCACATGATTTAGGGGTTATCCTTTTTATTTCATCCGAAACAACTCAACTACAAGTCCAGAGACGGAGGCTTTATTTAGATAACCCCGAAGTCGAAATTTGGCTTTATTCTTCTTCTTATTATTATTATAGCAACATTATTAAACCTCGGTCCTTTAAACAACTGCCACATCGGTATTGCGACGCGACATGTCCAGGATTATTATTGACCTCGGTGAATCCTCGACCGTTTAGAGGCTTGCAAACATCGGTTGTGAGCCGGCAAGATGCAGCAAACTTTTATCAGTCTCGGATTATTATTACTATGTGCCTTATTTAGAAGACTGCCACATCGGTTGTGAGCCGGCAAGAGGCAGTAAACTTTTATCAGCCCACAGTTTTTATTATTATTATTACCTCCACCCTTTAAACGACTGTCACATCGGTATGCGAGCCGACCATGATCTAGAAGTCTTATTTCGGCTTCGGTTTATTACATAATTATTATTATTATAGCCAAATTTCAAGTCCTGTGGTCTTTTAACAACTGCCACATCGGTATGCGAGTCGACCATGGTCCAGGAGTCTATTTCCCCACAACACTAACAAAACCTCGATGTGTACCTTACTTTCACCAGAAGGAATCTCTACGAAGTGATCTAAACTAAGAATCGCAAAAACCAAAGAAACTTTATTTATTCAACAATTATATAACGTTTATTAAGCTGATGGGAGCAAAAAGCCACAATTAACCTTTATGAGCCTTAAAGAAATCCAACTATTCTATGTTTAGCATCAAAACTTATACTCATAACTCTATTAATCTCTTGTTTTCTTGTCACAATTTAAAATTTACTAATACGTTTAGCATCAAAACTTATATTCTACTCTATCATCTCTTGTTCTTCACAATTTAAAATTTCTAAGAAAGAAACTAGTGAATGCTTAGCCTAATAAATCGATCTTTGCATATTTAAAATCAATTATGGGAACTTGCAAAATCTTGACTTTTTCAAGCTAGACTTGCTTTTTATAGCTCCTTGTATAAAAGATTAGCAAATTTCAATCTATTTACGTTAAGGAGAAAGCTAAGATATAAAACCGGTCGGGTCAAAATTTATTTTTGTTCTCACCAACGGAAAGCCTACATTTGTGTCAAAACACTTATTATTTTTATCAACTAATTTATATTTTTCATCATTTTCTACACATTTTTTTTATTTTTATTTTTATTTTTTTATATATAAAATTTTAAAATTTTTGTGGGAAAACGGGGTACGTGAGAACAACGGGCTAAGGTAGGTAAGATCATATCGAAGATATACTACCCCATACTAAAAATAAACATTGTCCTCAATGTTTCCTAGTCTAAGGCTTATAACCCCATACTAAAATTCAAAGAGTCGAATGCATAATCCGAGCATGGAGAAAGTATCACAAAAATCTTAAGCCGTTTATTAAGTATGCTAAAAGATAGATGTTAGTCGATAATAATCTAGGATATCGGATTTCCCCAAACTAATGGCAAGCAAAGGCTAGGAAGCTCGAGTGGACCGGGACAAAACACCGAACACGAGAGTCTTCAAAAATTTTGGGTCAATCCTACAAACAATCACAAGCACAAACAACAAGAATCGGAAGAGTACAAGCCTCCTCACATCACATTAGAAATAAGAAAGAAGAAAGATAGATAAGCATGGGGTGCCTCCCATGAAGCGCTTTGTTTTTGGTAACCGAGTCACATAGCTTGACTCGATCCCCGCATTTAGTTGTCCATGGGGATGGTTTGGAGATCCGGGACTACCTTTGATGGTATGTCCCCTCCAAAGTAATGCTTCACACGATGACCATTCACCTTAAAGTTTGGACCATCGGGTTGAGATAACTCGATGGTTCCATATGGAAAAACTTGGGTGATGGTGAAAGGTCCCGACCAACGAGTTTTAAGCTTTCTCGAGAATATCTTTAGACGAGAGTTGAAGAGTAAAACTCGATCACCAACATTGAAAATGCGGTTTTTGATTTTAGAGTCGTGAAGCTTCTTCGTCTTCTCTTTATATATCAAAGAATTATCATATGCTTGATCACGAAGCTCATTATGTTTATTAAGTTGAAGCTTCCGGTGATCACCCTCGGTTTTAAGATCAAAATTAACATGTTTCAAGGCCCAATATGCCTTATGTTCTAATTCGATAGGTAGATGACAAGACTTTCCGTACACGAGCTTGTAAGGAGTACAACCAATAGGTGTCTTAAAAGCAGTACGAAATGCCCATAGAGCGTCATCTAGCTTATCGGACCATGAGGCACGGTTTTCACCAACCGTCCTCTCTAGAATACGTTTCAAGCCACGATTAGAAACCTCCACTTGTCCACTCGTTTGAGGGTGATAAGCGGTAGCAAGACGATGAGTGACCCTATACTTAGACATTACTTTAGCAAATTTATCATTACAAAAATGGGTCACACGATCGCTTATAATAGCTATAGGTGTTCCAAATCGGGCGAAAAGAGATTTCAAAAACTTAACTACAACTCGAGCATCATTAGTGGGGAGCGCCTTCGCTTCTACCCACTTTGATAAGTAGTCAACGACTACTAGAATACACTTATTCCCTCGTGAAAACGGGAATGGACCCATAAAATCGATACCCCATACATCAAAGATTTCACAAACTTAAATAGCGTTTTGAGGCATTTCATCTCTTTGTAATATTGTGCCTTGTCGTTGACACGTATCACAAGATTTGATCATAGTATGGGCATCTCGATATATGGTCGGCCAAAAGAAACCGCCATCAAATACTTTCTTAGCGGTGAGATTGGCATTATGATGGCCCCCGTTGGGTCCTTCATGACAAGCTTTGAGGATATCAAAAGCTTCTTGGCCATGTACACACCGTCGAATGATTTGATCCGCATAAATCCAAAAAAGATAGGGATCGTCCCAAAAGTAATGTTTAACGTCCTTAAAGAATTTCTTCTTTTGTTGGGACGAAATCCCTTTGACGATAAAATTCCCAGCATGGAGATTTGCATAATCGGCAAACCATGAGGTACTTTCACTAGATATAACTCCAAGAGTTTCTAAAGGAAAATTTTCATTTATATCTTTATTTTCTAGCTCATCCTTATGAGGATTCTCAAGTCTAGATAAATAATCGGTCGCGAGATTCTCACTACCCTTTTTATCACGGATAATGATATCAAACTTGTGACAACCATGACTTGAGCAGGTTAGCCAAACTATTAGTGTTGACTTATGTATCTGTTGCAATGTATGGGTTATATGTTATATGTGTTTATACGTGTTTATATATGTTTGTGTGGGATATGTGACTTTTCAAAAGCATAAACTACGGCAAGCATTTCTTTTTCCGTCGTAGTCTAATGAAATTGAGCTTCGGTTATTGTCTTACTAGCATAATGTATAGGCTGAAAATGCTTCGTATTACGTTATCCCAAAACCGCACCAATCGCAAAATCACTAGCATCACACATAAGTTCAAAGTAGGTTCTAACCGGGGACAACTAAGATCGTAGCTGTAGGTAAGCTTCTTTTAGAGTCCTCAAAGCATCAATAACAAATCTTGAGAAAACACAAACGGTGCATCTTTAAGGAGGTGAGTCATATGTCTAACAATCTTAGAAAAGTCTTGAATAAATCTTCAGTAAAAATCGGCATGGCCTAAGAAACTCCTAACACCTTTTACGGTAGTCGGATGAGGTAGCTTAGCGATAACATCAACTTTAGCTCGATCAAACTCAATCCCGGACTTTGATATTTTATGACCTAACATAATTCCTTCTTTAACACATAAAAATGGCACTTCTCCCAATTATAGAAAGAAATCGTTTCTTTCACACCTTTTAGCATTTTTGTCTAAATTAGAGAGGCAAGTAGCAAAACTATCCCTAAAAACCGAAAAATCATCCATAAAAAATTCTATAGTTTTTTCGATCATATCATAAAATATGGCCATCATACACCTTTGGAAAGTACCGGGAGCATTACACAAGCCAAATGGCATGCGACGGTAAGCGAAAGTTCCATAAGGGCATGTAAAAGTAGTTTTCTCTTGGTCTTGGGGATCTATTGGGATTTGAAAATACCCCGAAAATCCATCTAGAAAACAATAAAACTCATTTCCGGCTAATCTTTCTAACATTTGGTCCATAAATGGCAACGGAAAATGATCTTTACGAGTAGCTTCATTTAATTTCCTATAGTCAATACAAACTCTCCACCCGGTAACTAATCGTGATAGGAATAAAATTCATTACATCATACACAACTATGGTTTACCCACCATTCTTGGTACACAATAAATAGGGCTTACCCACAGACTATCAAAGATCGGGTAAATCATTCCGGCATCAAGAAGTTTGATTACTTCCTTTTTGATTACCTCATGAATTTTTGGGTTAACCCGTCTTTGACTTTGTACCGCGGGTTTATAATCTTCCTCCATCAAGATTTTGTGAGTGCAAAACCGAGGGTCAATACCCTTGATGTCGGTGATTTTCCAAGCAATGGCCCATTTATGTGATTTAAGCACCTTTAAGAGGGCTTCTTTTTCATCATCTTTACTTTTTTTCTTATGCAGATAATACGTAACTTATTGGTTATCCCCATCTAAGTAAGCATATTCCAAATGAGTGGTAAAGCTTTTAACTCCTAATTTCGTAGGCATCTTTCAAATGAAATATTTTTTGCTTAGTCACTTCTACTTGCTTTAGGTCCATCGGAGGTAGTTGAAACGGGTCATTATTTAACAAATTTTCAATCAAGCACATATCTCCATCTGGATCAAAATCGGCATGATCAATTTACAGTAAAATTGAATCATCTTTGAGATAAGCCTCGATCTCTTCCAAAATGAAATCACTTCCCTCGAACGGAGTGAAGGAAAGAGAAGAGTCAAAAATAATAGGCTCGGAAGTTGGGGTGGGATTGCCACTTCTAGAAATTAATAAGAAAAACCCAAGCACATCATGAGCATTACGCCTCCTCACAAGCAACGTCAATGACGTCAATTCGGTTAACCAACATATCATCATATGTAGAGAAGTATCTCGTAGTTTGATTGAGAGTAAAAGTTACGGCTTCGTCATTAACCCAAAAGGTTATTTCTTCTCCGTAAACATCAATTAAGGCACGACCGGTCCTCAAGAAGGATCTCTCGAGAATGAGGGGAACCCGAGGATCGGCATCAAAATCAACAACAACAAATTTGGTAGGAAAATGAAACTTCCCCACTTTGACGAAGACGTCTTCGGCGACTCCTTTAGGACGAGTAATGGATCGATCCGCTAACTCGAGAGTCATCCGAGTGGGGGTAAGTTCGGGTAGGGAAAGCTTTTTCCATATGGAAAGAGGCATAAGATTTATGCTAGCGCCAAGATCGGCCAAGGCGTGACATACATCCATTCCCGGGAAATCACATGGTATAAGAAACTTGTCGGGATCTCCAAGCTTTTCGGGAAGCTTTTTAAGGAGCATCGCCGAACAATTCTCATTCAATGGTATCTTAGCTAATTCAAACAACTTATCCTTATTTGTAAGCAAACTTTTAATCGTAGAAGCAAATTTTGGCATCAAAAGTAAAGCATCCGCGAAGCTAATGTCGAAGTGCAAATCTTGAAAGATTTGAAAGAACTTCTCCATTTGATTCGTAGCTTTTTCACGGAGCTTTTGATCATTAAGTCTAGAAGGATATGGAATATTAGGCTTAGGTAAAGTCTTCGGAACATCGGGTTCCAGAATAGGAATGGGAATAACCGAAGGTTGGATGTGAGCGGTACTTCCTTGGAAATTAGTTTGCTCCTTATCCGTTGTCTCCTCGGTTTCTCATTCCACTACCTTTTTTGGAGAAGGATTAGTAGGAATCGAGGGTCCCTCATAAGCAACACCACTTCGAGTAGTGATTGCTTTCATCTCACCCTTTGGGTTAGGAATAGTATTACTCGGAACAGTTACACCGAATTGATGCATGGTTTGGAACAATCCACATAACATATTCTGCAATTATTTTTGAAAAGCATTTTGTTGATTATCAAGACGGTTTTGTTGAGTCTGTCATTGTATTTTTGAATTTCTGCTAAGAATCTACCTTTCAACGAGTTGATTTGATTTTGCATACTTCTCATCATTTGGTCATTAGATTTCATATAATTTGAAAACTCATTTGGAAATCCTTGTTGAACTTGATTATTAGGAGCTTGAAAAGGTTGAGCTTGAAATCCTTAATTATCATGAAAATTATTTCCCCGATTAAAATCATTCCCTTGATTTTGATTAAACTTATTTTGATTATTTTGCAACAGAGCAAAACCGGGTGTGCCATATTGTTCTAGCAGCACACGGTATAGAGGCGCAACTTGATTTTAAGTACCCGTTGCCCGCTCAAACACTCATGATTCCTTCGGTAGCAAATTACCATTATAGAAAGCATGGGCAACACCCCACAAATAACACAAATTCCTCAACGCCTAAACCGTAGCGGGACTGGACAACTTTCTATAGTGACCAAACTCAACAAAGGTCGAAATTTGGTCCGCAAGCTTATCAATTCTATTCATCCCTCTACTAGAACTTTCCCAAGAATCCGTAGCATCCTAGAAACATACGGTTTGTTTCATGAATAACGAAATTTTGACTTATTCTCAATTATGTTCAAGGCTTCTCTAGTAGTCTTACTTAAAAGATTTCTACCCGCCGCGGCATTTAAGGAGTCTTGATCATTCTCATTTAAACCATTATAGAAAGTATCTATTTGGGTTAACTCTGTAAATCCGTGGTAGGGACATGCTCTAAGCATTTCCTTAAATCGTTCCCATGCCTCTCCAAATGTCTCCTCGAAGTTTTGGGTAAAATGAGAGATTTCATTTTTGATGTGGGTGGTCTTCGAAGGAGGAAAAAATTGATTCACGAATTTGTTTACGAGATCATCCCAAGTCAAGATAGAATTAGGTGGTTCCTTATCGTACCAAACTCTAGGAGCTCCCTCGAGTGAATATAGAAAACATAAATGTTTAATCAAATCATTCCACAATCCCTAAATTTCAAAGTCGAGGTAATCCTTTTGAAATTGTTAATATGAGTATGGGGATTATCCCTTTCAAAACCACGAAATAGGTTGGCTTGAACCAATTGTAGCAAATTCGTCTTAATTTCAAAATGATCCGCATTAATTTTCGGTATAACGATAGCTTCTCCATACCCTTCCGTGGGTGCTTGGTGTATAGGCTGCTCTTCCCCTTGATCGATTTTCCACCATTGTTAAACTCAACGATAGTACGAACTCGGTTCACTACGTTGGACACGTCGTCTATTTTGACGTCTCGGAATGGTTACGGGTGAATTATTTGGATAATGGGAATTTCTAGTGCGCATGCACTACACGAATAAAACCGATAAAACAAACGAGGAGAGAAAATATATACACAAAAATATTTTTGTTTCACCGAGTAATCAACAAAATTAGGGTAACCCCTTTAAGTGAAACTTGCAAGAGCTTATTTCACAAAAGAGGTGCGCCTTTTTCGTAAGTGACACAAGACGGTTACTTTTTGAATCTTTGGATTGGGAACTTATTAATGGATATTCACAAATTCTCCTATAAGAGAAAAAAAAAATTTTAAAAAAAATTGCAGGTGTACATTTAGTATTTAAGAGAGCACAATAAAAATCGAAAAATCCGAAAGAGCAAATATTTTTGTAATTTTTTTATATTTATTAATCTTCTACATATAGTTAAAAGAAAAAGGAAAATATTTTTTTACTTTTTTTTATTTATTTATTTTTATATTTTTGATTTTTTCAAAAGACGTAACTTTCGAGGCGAAAGGTTCTCCAAATCACGATCAACAAATTCAAACGAGAGAATCTTAACACAATTCCCCGGCAGCGGCGCCAAAAAATTGATACGGTTCCAAATTATATACGTATAATATAAAAGTATAAGTAATTTACTAATAATCCTTGATGACAAAGATTAAAAGCAAATTCCACACAAAATATCGTACGTTTAATCGGTAAGTGTTCACCGGGTCGTTTATACCCTAAGAATTATGAATTGAAACCCCGTTATTATTTGGACAATGATTTGAATGGTTTCAAAGTTTTTTTGAATAGGATTTCTATTTCAAACAAAATAAAAAACACATAAAACATGTAAAGTAAAGAAAACAACTAAGCAATTAAGCAATTGAACACAAAAATGTTAACGGGAAATGTAAAAACGCAACTAAACGAGCAAGTATATCAAATTTAAGACCTACGAACGTAAATTTAATTCCTAAACCTTCTAAATAGTAAAAGAAAATTTTCAGAAAAAGAATTTTCTTTTTTTGGTTTTTAATTAATTTTTATGATTTTTTAAAGTTTTTAATCTAAATAAATACACGAAAAATACTAAAGTTTGAATTAAAAATCTAAGAAAAATTCTAAAAGTTGCTTATGATGAAAAATTTGCAAAAAAATTAAAAACTTAAAAGTTGCTAAAACGAATAAGCCCAGATAAGTCAGTTAAGCACTCTGTAGGATCCCTAGATCATTCCATGGATTAAGCACACGATCAATGGCACAAGGATTAAAACAATGAATAACTTTTGATTGAAAATAAACAAAGAGTGGCTACAAACTCTAAAAGATGAAGAAAGATAATAATGAAGTAGCTAACCTAATTTTGACTAAACTAGGAGTATTTATACTAATAAGGATTTGCCTTTGAGGGCTTTCTATTTGAGCTTTTTACATCTTGGCCCTTATACATAATAAACATTAAATAACATAATCTTTCGAGCTAGACTTTTGTCTTGTATCTTCGAGTGACCGAAGCTTCTTTGTTCGGGTCCATTTAGGTGAACCTAACAATCTCCCCCTAGATGAGGTCATGAGAAGTTCACTCGACCTTGTCTCTTTAGCTCGATGTTGATGGGGTACTTCACTTGTTGTGCTTTGGTAATTCAATCTTAAACACCATGATCATGACTTTCAGAATTGATGGTGATGACTTGCTCTTTATCTTTGACTTGTTTAGCTTAACATCTTTGATTACTTTGTTAATCTCCTTTCACTTAGACTTTTGCTATACGCGATCTTAAGTCTCACATGCCTCAGATCATGTTGGAATCTTGAAAGCTTTGAAGATTCTCTTTTCCAATCATTGTAACATTTAGAATTTGAAGAAGACATTGAATTCTCAGAGATTGAGACGGAAGCCTTGTATGAAAAACTTTCTTCTTGATTACTTCAAGAACGTGAATGGATACTAGCATGTGGCTTGCATCGAAACTTTGAGTCGTCATTAGCCATGATATAACAAATTAGTCACCCACAAAAAAACATTTTGTTATGTAAAATCCACTTACTGTTTTCTAGAAAAAACATTTTAGAGAACACACAAGGTTTTTATATTTAAAGGGAACTGATAATAGACTATACCAATCTTGTCGGTTACATTAACCACTGATTCGTGAGATCATTGATTACAGTAGAATATTGCACCTGTGCTCAGATAGATTCATTAATAGAACCTCTAGACAGAAGGTTTTCCGGCACGTGACAAGCTCGTTCCACTAATAACCTAAGTTAACAATTCCCTAATGTTCGCCGTTTCTCTAGACAGATGTTCCAAGACATAACACACTATAAGTATTTCTACGTAATAGAATGGAAAGATTGAGATCAGTACAGTTACTATCTGCTGACTATACCGTACAATTCCTTTTTCAGCGTTTTACTTCTTAATACAATTAAGTACCGTAGAAGGCCTGTGGCAAAATGATTTGAAAAACATTCTATGTTTTTTTTGCTTATAAAAATTTGTTGGGGCACAAACTAAAGTTTAAAATCAAGAATGCTTCTAGGATGTTTTGAAATATATCCCGAAATAATATGAAGTGCCGTTAGTAAATCCAAACTTGTACAAGTACTTGTAAGGAAATCCACTTCACTAGTGGGCGCAGTATCCGAAAAACCAGGCATGAGCAATTCATACGATACCCCTAGGTGGTACAACATCTCTTTCCTCCTCAGCATTCCATAAGATCACTTCACAAACATGAAACCAAAAGATTTTTTGTCATTAATCAAGTATACTTTTTGTATAACACAAACTTTTTGGTACCTTGACAATTTTGATCATATTTAACACTTATGCCCCCCCTACACATGAGCCGTATATAACGAAAGAATGGTTTAGCACATGCTGTATAGGACTTTTACATTTTAAGAATCAATTGAATCATTAATATATCCGATTTAATTTTATATTCAATACTCTCCCCGATCAAAGTAATAAACTTTGAATGTGTTTTTGATTCTATAATGGACTAAAAATTTATCCAATCTCCCCCACAAAGATGAGGTTGAGGTGAAATAGCACAAATATCAAGTGAGGTAATTTACACAAGAACCTTTTAGAATACCTAACTAGGAATGATAACTGCAATCTGTCTTGATCGAGTTAAAGCGGTTGGTCGATCAATCTTCTTTCAGCAATAGAATCAGCAACGGAACTTCGTTAGGACCAGCACACCTGTTAGTAATACTGATTCTCCCCCCCAACAATAACCCGTGTACAATGTAATTTGATATTTGGTTAACCCCGAACAGTTGATAAAACAAATTGTTTTAATGAGAAAAATGGTTCGGGCTTAGACAACTTCTTGTCGTTGTAAAGAAATTAAAGCCCTTAAACGTACACTAAATCTCTGGCTAAGACCGGGTTACAGGTCTAAAAAACAAAAAAAGAAATAAACTGAAAGCATTCTACTAAACTATTAATTTTTTTTTTTTTTAATTTTTTTTTTTTTTTTTGATTTTATTTTTTTTATTTTTTGAATATACAATCAAAAAAACAATGTTGAAACACTTGGTTACCCGGAGACAGACTCATCCTGTAGTTTCCCTTCAGAGTTTTCAGTTGACATTTGTTTCAACTCCAAGCAGTGGGAGTTAGAGTTTGCAAGCGCTCTCCTCGTAATGCCTTCGTAAAAAAGTCTGCCAGTTGGTATTTTAGTCTCCACGAAATACAACTCAACAAACTTTTTTCCTTCAACCTGCTCTTTGATAAAGTGATCACGGATATCAATGTGCTTGAGAGCGCGAGTGTTGGAACACTAATACATCATAGAGCAAAAAGCACTTTGATTGTCACAATACATCGATTTTTGTTGAACCAAATCCATAGTCTTCGGAGTTGAGAACCATCATAGGATTTGATCACAACATCCTGATAGGGCGATGTATCCACCACCGTAGTGAGATGGCGGTACTTTTCCTGCTTTTTAATGGATGACCAGCTAATCAAGTCGATGTCCCAAGAAAATGACTGAACCAAAGTACTTCTCCGTGTGTCATGACAACCTGCATAGTCCAGCATCTGCAAAAAGCTTTTAGTTTTCAAAGCCGAGTACCTTCGAATAACCACCACAGACCCAAGAAATGGATCCTATTTAGGTAAACCAGAAAGATCCGCTTTATAGCAAAAGGTGCATTTCCGTAGGCTTAGCCTGTATCGTTGCACACATACAAACAGCAAATACTATGTCATGTCTAGATGCACTTAAGATACATAAGGAGCAACCCTAACCACGAAATCGGGTAGGATCACTTAGCTTGCCTCCCATATCTCAATGTGGGAGTGGGGGGTGTGGACGTTTGTGGATAATTCAAGGGTTGGACGCTCCGCCATTGGGTTGGTCAATTGTGAGCAGGAGTCAAACCAAACTTTTCAGATCCTGAGCATATGGATTGGTTGATAAAAGATCTCTGGATTTTGGAAGAAACCATTGTAATACCACCCAATCAAAAAGAAAGACATTTGACCCAACAACGCACATCAAGTAACGAATCGATCAATCAAAATCCAATAATATTGGCAGGCTTAGGGTATAGATATGAGGCAGAAGATAAAATCATCATACAAATAATTGATAACCAGTAGCAGAAGATCCTGTTATTCTCAGTGAAGCGAGTAGGAACGACCACGGCCTATGTGGAAATCCTGAACATTATGATAAAACGCTGAAAGCAAGTCATAGCCACGCACGTGGAGCTAGAGATTGTGAGTCCATAGAGAGCTTTCGCTTGAGGCGGTACACATGCGATTGATGCTCTGGATCTACAAATCCTTCTGTTGTACTGACATAGACAACTTCATTTCAGTTCGCTCATTGGGAAGGCGGTTTTCAGTCCATATGGAAGATGACATGTTCATACTGTGCCAGCGGAAGCAATGAAGATTCTGATCATGCTTCATAGTCAACAACCGGACAAATGATTCCTCAAAAGTCAATACCAGCTTCC
This sequence comes from Tanacetum coccineum, assembly GCA_026074375.1. Taxonomy (NCBI): domain Eukaryota; kingdom Viridiplantae; phylum Streptophyta; class Magnoliopsida; order Asterales; family Asteraceae; genus Tanacetum; species Tanacetum coccineum. The sequence goes on from BQNB010016039.1 coordinate 43,757, forward strand.
TGACGAAAACCTTTTCCCACTAACCTCGAGTGCTTTTGTTCTTCGAAACACGACTCCATATTCATCCAACTTAACTTGAAAATCCTTTTGATCGGGATGATAAGAATATTATTCTGGACATGGTACAAGTATCATACATCGAACGTTCAAAACACATGAATTTCTTACCTGCAATAGCCTCATCCAGCAACGAGTGCTCTAAAGGCATGCTTTGTAAAGTCTTTGTTCAACATGAGAAAAGTAGTTCATTGGAAGAAACACCACATTGCGTCGGTTAGTCGCTAGTTGTTTCCTGGTAGAGGACGGGTCGTCCTTTATCCCCAATAATGTTTTCAAGGCAGGATGTGCTTGAGTCCTAATTGCCTGCACATGAGGTAATTGTTGTTGGATTAACATCGATGTTGACAGAGTTGGAAAGAGATGCTTTCTGAATCGTTTTCAGGATCAATTAAGGGTGTCAAACCATTACTGTCAACAGATCGAACAGTGTTCCCAATCACCACAGAAATCACTAGTGTCTGTAGAGGTATTTGCTGAGGCAGAGGTTTTCAAGTAACTGCAGAGCGCCTTCTGAGATAACATTAGGAAGGTGAACCATTGGCATTCTCGGGTGCTGGGGCAGCAGGAACAATAACCCGGAGTGTCTGGAACAACCTCATCATCAACAAACCATTGAAACAAAATCGTCTACCTGTTTTCTTTGTAGGAGGAGGACACTAGGTGGTTCATGGTCTTTTACAAGTGCCGAGAATGGCAGCGTTCCCTGACTGGAAAGCAGTAAATTTCAGTTTCTGTACTGTGTTTGCACAGAAGGTCATTTGTTGAGGGAGCGAGGCCTGAACTGGTTTGAACAGACGTCAATCCTTCATTAAGTTCATCGAGGCAACATGAACGGTTTCCCTGAATCTTACCTGTCGTTTTGTTGTAGATTCGGGTACCCTTCTTGTGGTGTGCTATAGCCAACCAAGATACCTATATCTCTTTCGCCTTGAGTTTTAACCGAACACTTCCATCATTGGTAGGATAGCACAAAGATCTCAAACACTCGAAGTAAGGAGATTAGGACTTCTTATCCCTTGCAGACGTTCCATAAATAGGTCTTTCCATGAAGCGTGTGTACAAGAGATCGATTAAGTGTATAACACGCAGTGGCTACAGCTTCAGCCCATAGGAAACAGTGGAGCTTCGCAAAGATGAGCATGTACGACATCTTCCATAAGAGTTCGGTTCCGTCCTTCGACAAAAACGCCGTTCTGTTGTGGAGACCGAGTACGCTCGTTCATGAGAAATACCAACACATCTCAAACCACCATCAGTGTCTTTATACACGAACTCCGTTCCATTATCTGTTCTGACTAATCAACAGTATCATTAAGGGGCTCGTCTAGTCTCTCACAATAAACTTCTCAATCACTATGAGGAGTTTTTCAATCCTTTGTTCGATAAAGAAATCTTACCCACCAAATCTGGTGTAATCATTGCATGTTTGTTGTGGTAAAAATCATCCACTATCACCAAAACATACTTCTTTCCGTTGATACTTTCTGTTCTCATTGGTCCGCAGAGGTCCATATGTAGAGTATTGAGAACTTCAGTATTGGTGTTTTCCGTCTTTAGTGGATGTGATGCTTTCTTACTTTTACCTAGCTGACAAGATGGACACAAATGGTCTTTGTCATATTTCAGCATGGGTAAACCTCTGACAAGATTATTTCGAGCCAATTCGTTCAAAGTCCCGAAATTAAGATGATTCAACCGACGATGCCATAACCATGACTTCGTTGAAGATGCTTTTGTAAGCAAGCAAACTGGTGAAGCTGACATCATATCATTCAGTGAGATGGAGTACAGATTGGTTGTCCGTGAACCTTTGAGTAGATCTACAAATAGATTGCGATGTGACATGACTGCTGTCCTGAAAGCAACTTCAAGACCTCCAACACAAAACTGTGTCCTACCGAGAATAGATTGTGCTTGAGTTCTTCAACATAGTAGACTCGAGAGATGATAGTGTCACCCAGTTTATAATCACCATAGCCAATGATCGCTGCATATTACAATGTATTGCCGAATCTCACCAGTTCCAATAAAACTTTTTTTCCACAAAGTTATGATAAACGCTGCTCGAATCACCGGTCATATGTCTTGAGCATGCCAGAAACCATATACCATAGAACAATTTGAACTACCTGCGATATACACCAACATTCACTGCTTATAGGAGCCCTGAAGGTTTCCGGTTATATAACAGCAAATAATACCCAATATCCCTTTTGAACCTGCCTGACAATCACATAGTTATGAGTAAACCTAGAACCTATAGTGATGTTTGGGCTATAACAAGCACACGGGGTAGTTCTATTGCATATCAGTAGTGTTCCATGATCCTAGTTAAAAGGATACTTTGTCATCAATAATAGAATGCTTCAGATGGTCTTCAACCGAGGCTTGCTATTAGCAACAGGTTTTGCTAATCGTTTTCCAGACTTTCTTAACTGGTTCCAGATTTCCTTGGTTGGCGTTTAAAACGCTATAGCTGAGTGGGTATTAACATTTCACAGAACCATCACACATAACCAGAAACAATCAGAATATTAGCAAAAGCAAAGAATTTGTTACATCCACACAAACATTGTTCAAATTCTGAAATAGAAACCAGAAGTGTTTAACAAGCAAATTACAATCACACGATTCTTTTTATATATTCAAAGTCCTAAGGTGTGCTACTACTCTCCGTTGCATTCGCACTCATAACACGGCAAAAGAACAATGTAATTCCCGATGGGCTCTCTTAGGCACAGTTTTGCTGGTCTCCAGAAAGTGGGTTTTACTCTGTTAGACATAGGCACACACAACACGTTAGTTTGCTTCTTAAGGAATCCACTACTGTTTTTGAGTTGTTTTGAGTGACGGTCTGGGAGGTCACTGAAAGTTACTAACTTGCTTCTTTCTTAGGAAACGGGGTTGTTTTACCCATTACACTTTCGGGTGTGGAATATACTAGAAACCTAAGTTTTTGTACATTCCTGGAGCAAGCACATTGTGTGTCTCAGAGTTGAAGGGACCACTACTTTTTTAGTCACTTGGCTTTTCAGCTTTGTATTTTAGCAGTATAAGGCATCTAAGCTTCAGTGTTCGCAGTACTTGAGTGATATCTCCTGTGACAGTTCCTCATAAGACCGTCTTTACAGACTCAACGATTTCTACCTTAAGGCCATCTAGCAGAATCCAAATGGAGTAAATCAATATCTCGCAACTGAATTCTGTCAATTTCTAACGCCTGTTGGTTCACAAGCTAACCTTTCAGTGGAAACCTACATTCAACATCCCGCTCGTGATATGATCTGAGTTCTAAATTCCTGATAGTGTCATCTTTCCTTGAAGCTGATTTCCTTAACTTGATAAATTTCAAAAATTGCATTGGAGGCACTGGAAGTGTCTATGCACTGATTATAGATTTGAAACATAAATGAAAATCAAAATGGTTCTTTTGTAAAATGAGAGTTTAGCGTTTCTCAGATTCAATGTGACCATATTTTTGGTTTGTTTGAAAACTTCAGCTTCCAAGATCAAGAACTGTTAGTGTGTTACCTATCGCAGCAGATCCTAATATCTGTCCAAAGCAATTCGAACTAGGGTGCACAACAATATCGGAAGTAAAGACACATAGAGCAGATATCTTATCTAAACACACACAATTAAGGCAGTCATTTTTATCAAAAATATTTTATCTTCTCTAAGGTCAGTTCTTGATATCAAAGAACAACATTGTTACATATTCCGCCTCCAATTCATCAAAAATCTGTTCAAATTCTCGTTATTTTCTTTTAAAAATGTTTCATCTAGCACTTTGGATATGTTTTTTGAAAAGGTCGTAAAAGGGTACCAGTTGTTTGTTCAAGTGGGGGTGGGGAACAAACTGTTTTGCATAATCTAAACACCATTCAGAAACATAATCTGCTTTTTTGTGTTGTTCCTAATCTTTAAGAAACCTTCAAATTGAGGAAAAACAGCATTTAACATTTCGAAGACTGGTCATGAACTTGACTTGGAGGTCGACTTTTATACGAACACAAGGAGTGACAGGACTACTTGGGATTACTAGTTTGGACTAGCACGTTCATTGGCAGGATGCCAATACGCCTGTTTCACGAGAATCAGTATTCCTGTTGAGGAACATACTAAGGGCATTAAGCTTAGGTCATAGAAACCGTTTGCGAGGTCGACATGCCTGGTTTTTTTTTCTCGAGTCATCTTTTTTCATTGCTAACCACTATATGGGAACCAGACCTCTTATCACTAACCATAGAACTAACGGGATGGTGAGTTTGGATGCAAAAGGGAATCAGCAACATACAAAACAGTTTTGAGCAACGCTTTGGCCATAAAACCTAGACCTGGGTTACGGGTACCATAGGAGGGCCTGTGCATGTCCAGCATGTTGCTGCTTTAGGATTCTTAGAAGAGCATAGGAATAGTATGTGTTGGCATGTAAATCCTTTGCAACATATCTCGGCAACTTTGTTTATCATTCTTTAAACAAACTATTTCATCTAGATAACTATCAGCTAGATCCATTTTCACAGAAAAAATCTTTTCTTTTCCAGATTTGTAAAAATGCATTTGATTTTTCCTTTTCCTAAATAGTGGATTTAAGCAAATCGTTTTCTTGCACAATTTCAGCTTTACGCTTGATACGCTGAAATCACTAGGCTTGTACCTGTCTACCCTTTGTTTTCAGATCAAGTTTACTCTTTTGGGAAAGGGAAAGAAAGGGGGGGGATAATATATATATTTTTGGGGTTTTGTTATTTATTGGTCATTTTTTTTATTGATTCTTGAATAGATAATTTTTTATGGTATACAGTATTATAAAATTTTTTTTGGTTAACCTTAGCAGCCCGTCTAGTTGGGTTTGCAAGTCAGTTAAGATGGCAATCATAGAAACTTTATCAGATGTGTCAGCAGATACCTCAGTTGGAACATTTTGGGCTTCGGGTCAAGAGAATACTGATATATCGGGATCGTATATCATCAATCATCAGCTCGCATCGGAGTCTAAATGTTCTTCCTGGTGCATCTCCTGACTCAACTGATAATCCACATTATCAAAGATTGGATTTGTCCATGAGTGTAACCTCATTTGACTTGACTTGTTGTTGCAATCTATGATGACAAGTTGGCCATGAAACGACAGCAAGCATTGGGGATTCATCCACGTCTGAGGTCATAAGCATCCATCAAGATTGGCTGAAACATGTTTGTTGTAGTAGTGCCTAGGTTGATCATAAGGTTGCGGTGGCATTTCCACAACATCGAGGAATGTCCTCAGCTTCACATCCAACACATCTCCTTTCTCTTTAGCTTCCATCCGTAAGCTATCTTTGAAGTAACTGAGAGTCCATCCAATCTCTATGTTCTTTACGACGTCATGCCCTCGCAACATGTCCATCTCCTCTGCGTTGTAACATATCACCTTCTTGCCTCTAGCACCTGATAACCAACATTACCTGGAGCTTATCCTCTGAATTGGTCATAAACAATGTTAAGGGTGTTTGTTATTTGAGTGTAGGGAGGTTAAGTGGGGGTGGTGTGGGTGGGGGGGTGTGTCATCATGCAACCGTAGCAAGAGTCCTTGAGTTGAGGAAGTCCAGGGATGCTTGGTTGATGGTTTGTGGAAACTGTTTTGGTAAACCACTTATGAGATTAGCAATCTGAGTCATAGTGGCCATCAAAGCGTCAATGGAAGACTGATAGTAGGTATGAGACTAGGAGTTGAGGGGTATGAAAGAGCTTGGTACAGATGTGGTGGACTACATAGGCCCAGTGGATCGAAACAATACTTGTAGACTGCTCCTGTTCATGAGAAGTCTTTTTGGCATGAGGCACGTAGGCTTTGAGATAGTGTAGATCTGAACAAAAGTGTGGTTGAGATATCCATGTTCTGCTTTGAACATTAGTCCACCTACTTACCTCCAAAAAGCTGGCAGATTGATGACGAAACTTTTGTGGGGTGTATCTACTGATGATTTGGAATGTTGATCAGAGTAAATCTTCATATCATTCACAAGGCTTTTGGAAAACGCACAAAGTAAGTCCCATGAATTGATCGTTATCCAATAGCACGAAAGCGTTTCGTACTCACGCAAAACAGATCTTCCTTCCTTGTTGAAGAAGTCCCTACCTTGATCCTTCTAAGCATCTTGTGAACAACAAGACTTAGCATGTTAGTCAAACCGATAGTGTTTGACTATTGTTTCTGTGCAATGTATGGTTTATGTGCTCCTAAGTTTTATGTGATGTAACTAGTATTAATGAGGTATTGGTAATCAATCTATTGAGTGTGATCATCTCAATGAGATTGGATTGAAGGTTGAGTTCATTTCGTTCACTTTTGGAGTGACGAGGGAATGAATATTGAGATTTTAAACGGTTAATGGATTAATGTGTAAAATTATTTATACCGTATACGATATTTTCGTTTAGTAATTTAAGATAAGTTTTGGACTTTAAGAAGTTTAGTGAGAAAATATAAAATTACTATTTTGTAAAGTTAGGATTGAAATGAAAATAATTTTTAGAAGGTAGGAACTGCCTTTATATACAAAAAGGTTAGCCAAATAAGTAAACATTTTTACAAAAACTTAAGGTTATATTGTAAATATCTAATAAAAATTAAAAAAAAAATTAAAAAAAAATATTTTTTTTTATTAGGTGAATAGTGTTCCGAAAATTAGAAAAAAAAAGGGAAAAAGAAAAAAATAAATAAATAATTAGAATCCCTAGTTATGCTCCTAAGACTAATTAGTTTTTAAGGTTTAGATTCAATCTAGTTGTGCTTATAATAACATAGGTTAAAAAACCTAACCCTCCCCATTCATTAATTTGGCCGCCATAAGAGAAGAAAAAAGAGAAGACGAAAATTTCAAGGTTTCGCCTTTAAGGTACGATTGCGGTTTTGTCAAATTATTCGATCGTTTTAATTTACTAGTAACTTGATTATGATGGATTAAGATTTAAATTAATTTTATAAATTAGGGCATTTAAATTCCAGAAAGTTTATGATATTATGATGTTAGTTTAATCATTAAATTAATTAGATTAGCGATATGAGCATGCGTTAGGGTTTAGATCACTTGAATTAGATGCGTAATTCACTGCAGAAAGTTAGGCAGTTTTGTAACGAGCATAACTCGGTCATAAAAGATCAAATAAATAATTTACAATATACTGGAGATAACCTCAGAGTGTCTACTTTCTAGAAAAATCCGGCCTCATAAGTTTTTGTGGTCGGGAAGTGGGTCAAATGGTCAATACAAAATCAGTGTGTAAAACAGTGACGAATTTCAGTTTTGATTTTGATTTTTCCTAAAAAACTTAGACACTGAGTTAGATGCTCTAAGTCACGTGGAAGTTATTTCATATATTTGGGTTGACCTCGAATTTTGCTTAAGGACAGAGAGGGGATTAAGTTGGATAAAAAATGCCATAACTTTTTAAAAGGTCAGATTCTGTAACGAATTTTAAACACTATTGGATTAATGAATTTTTTTGGGGATATTTATAAGAGGGGTAGTGACTTGGGAGGCAATGAGAGGATCATAGGACATATATGTAGCATGGTGAATTTTGGATTGAATTATGGGATTGTTTAAGTAGTAGCGTTTAAGGGCAGCGCAAGTGAGAGGAAAATTCTGCGAAACCAGAAAGAGTTACGAAATTGTTAACGTTTAGTGTGGCAAATAGTAAATTAAGATTTGAATAAATTATAAAACAAGTATAGTACTATGATAGATCACATAGGCATACATCATAGTTTAGGTTACATCATTATATGGTTTGAATGCCTATTTGATGGTAACTTATTTTGTGCTTAATATGTGTTAATTGTTCGTAGAGATTTGTAAGATGTTTGTGGATTTGAAGCTAGCAATCAGGTGAGTGTCATAGCCCCTATCTTTTCTAAGATCTTTCATTGGGGTGAAAACGATGCAATGAGTATTGAATGTTTTATTACTGTGGTATTTGATGGTTTGAGCTGAAATGCATGTGTGCTTTAAGACTATACTTGCAAAAGTGTTGAATGAGAATGACAAGTGGAGCATGGTTGGATTGGATCGTTGGATCATTCCTTCCTCACTTGGGTTGAGCCGAGCTTTTTTTGAACTGAACTATTTTGTTTGAGCTATATTGATGTGAACTGTGTTGAATTGAGCTGAATGATTTGTAGTATGAGATAGTTCATGATATGCTAAGCAACTTATTATCTTTATCACAGTAATATTATGAATTGTCTTTGAAATGTATTGAGTTGATGTTCTAAAACCTATGACAACATCTCACCAACCATTGTGTAATGACGTTTTAAGCATCAGTTTTCAGGAGAGCTTAAGTGCTATGATATAAAGAAGTGGCTAGAAAAGACTCGAAGAATGCTTGGAGTTAATTTTATGCTTTTTTGATTTGAATTGTTTTGGTTTATGTTTAATGCATGTCATTTATTGACGAGACCTCTTTTCTCATTAATAAGAACAGACACCATGTAGGTTTTTGGGTATTGTTTAGACACTTTGTGTCTTTGCTTTACTTTAGTTTTCAATTATGTATACGTCTATAAAGACAACCATGTGTTGTATGATATCCATACTTGTTTACACCTCGGCGATTTACCGCCTCTTGGCGGGGTGTGACAGATTTTATCAAGAGCATATGGTTAAAGAGAACTAGAGTTGGTTGAGCCTAGACTATACTTAAGGGTCCCACATATAGGTTTTTTTGTTTTGTGTCAAATTTAAGAATGGTATAAGTGTTTGTTTATGTAATAATACGAATGTTTCCCCCTCCCCCGCTACCTAAAAGCTTTGAAATTCTTTCTATTTTGAATTAACTACTATAATAATAATGATAAATATATACTATTTCATGAGGGGAACTAATATTATATACCCCTTTGTTATTGTTTTATCGTGTCCTTCCCCCTATCCTTAAGGGATACGTTGGGAGATTATTTATTTCACTGGGACTCGCGGAATTGAGGTGACTTTTGAGAGAGAAAACTCAAACACAAACGAGGCCCAACGTAAGTTTTTATTTTGGTATTTCTACCTGGTGGGGGGGGGGCGATGCCGTTGCTAATAGACAGGATTGTTTTTGATATTTTAGGTCACGATGCGACTTAATTGTTTCGTTTGTCCGATTGGGAATTTTATGGTTTTGTTAGATGCTTACTTAAATTTTTAATTATATTTGGATTATTATTTAAGTATCTAAGTGGAAGATGTGTGTTATTTCTTGAGATAAGTGGTCTTGGAATAAGTAGACGGTGGCAAAAGGGTGCAAATATAATAAAGGTTCGCGAACATAATTATAAAAGGTGTCACACCTACTTGGACTTGTGACATTTATTGCATTGATCATTGTTCTTAGTATGTAGTATGTAAGTCAAGTAGATTGTGCTAATAGTAGTGTAGATGTGATGTGAGATCTGTTGAGGATGGTTGTGTGGTGAGAGAATTCCTCACTTAACCGATTGTTCGATTATATTAGGTTGGGTTGCGTAGATGGTAAGGTTTCCTTTTATTTATCGTTTGCGGATTCATCGGATATCTGTTGGTGTTGTCGTCGCGATTCTTAAGTTGGTTGTTAGCTGCGTTGTTCGTTGAGATATCTAACGCTCGTGTTGGTATTTCTAGTTGTCATCCATAGAACCGTTCTTCTTATGTTTCTTCACCGTTTTGAGTGCGTTAATTGTTTTCAGTTTGCCAAAGGTGAGTGATACTTTTTTGTATGGTTTTCTAAGACCGTTGGTTAGGATGAGTTCCTTATGGTTTGTTGGTTTACAAGGATCTTGTCGTATTCGTTTTTCAAGTAAATTAATATTTTTGAGTATTGGAATCTTTAAGTATTTTGGGAAGCCTAATTTTGCTTCGTAATGTCTTTTGTTGTAGTCATAAAAATTCATTTTCAAATTAATTTTATTATAGTTGATATCATATCGTTTAGGTATTAAAAACTTCTTTCGAAAATAAATAATAAAAATAAAATGCAACACATTTGTTTTAACCATCTTTTGATTCCTTTTATAAAATGATAATTAAAATAAGTTTATGAAAATTTTATTTAAATTTATTTTTACACTCAAAATTATTGACATTTTTAACTAAGGTAATTCTATTGTTTTAAAATGATTGGTTATAGTAAGGATATGAAGAAAGTTTCTTGGTAAAATCGGTTTTTGGTACAAAGTATCTTAACATAAAATTAATGGGGTCGTGGTACGTGGTATTATTCATTGGTTTCTCTACGCATCAATCATGCTTTTGTATAGGTCAGAAGTTCATTCGTTATGGTCGATATTTATATTTCGGTTGTTTCTACTTTTGGGATTGTGTGATTTTGGGACCAAACCAATTGGTGCAAGAGAAGTTTGGTTATATGCTCATAAGGCGCCGCATTCTAGGATTGATGGTATCCTAACTTCTGAAAGGTGCCGACTAAAAGTTAGCGAAGCGAATGAAATATTGTGAAAGCCCAAGTTGGAATTGGAGAGTTTTTTGCTTAACTTATGATTTAGTACCTCTTAGTTTGTGAAAGCTTCCTTGTATATGCTTGATAGGACGAAAGGTGAGTAGTTTTTTTTTTTTTTTGAAATACGCATAAGATTATCACGAGTAGATTGAGATTAGAAAATATCGTAAATGCGATGTCACCAATGGAGAGTGCATACGGGGGATGACTGTGCTATAGGCTGTTCTAAGGTTGCTAAATGGACACGTTTAAGTTTACGGCTATGCCCTTTGGGTTACCAATGCACCAGCCGGTTTTCATGAGTTAATGAGGCCGGGTGGCATGGATGTATATAGACCAGTTAGTGAAGGAAGAGAAGATGTACGTGAAGTTTTCCAACAACGTGGAAGCGGAGCAAAGAGGAAGCTATCTAGATGTGGAAGGAATCAAATGGGTAATGAGCCGATCTTGGCATTGCCGGAAGGAGCAGACGATTTCGTAGTATATTATGACGCGCGAAGCAAGGATTTGGAAGCATGCTTGGAAAAGGGAGAAGGTGATTGCTTGTACGTCGCGACAACTGAAGGTTCTTATGAAGGATTGCATGGCTAACGTGGTAGGTTTTGCCTTATAATGCTAGAGGCATTAAGTGAACGAGACATGGAGAGTAATCTATACGGATCATGAATGTCTCCAACACACTTTCAATCGGAAGGATTGAACATGAGGCAAAGATGATGGATGGATGTTATTTAGTGAGTTTGATTTCGAGGCCAAGTACCATCTGGGAAAGGCAAATGTAGATGTTGTACCGTGGAGTAGGAAGAAGGAGTGAAGCCAAGAATGAGTTCGAGATAGATGTACGATGATCCGATCTAGGTTTGAGAAAAGGATGTTGGTGGCATAAGATAAGATGTCCAAAGCAAAGAACGCGTCAACATAAGATGTTGTGTGGCTTGGACCAACGAGTGTGAAAAGAGATGGAGAGTGGTTCATATTGGTTAGACAAGGTTCGGACCTTTATTTGGAGAGATGTAAGGACCTTGGCTATTAAAGAGGCGTATACGACAAAGTATTCTATCCATCCTGGAGCGGATACGATGTTGTGTGGTTTTAGGTTAACTAATCGATGGCTGAGTATGAAGAAGGATATAGCTAGTTGCGGTAGTAAGTATTTAGCGTATTTGGAAGTGGAAGTTGAGTATCAAGGGTCTTCAGGATTGTTGCTACAACCTGAGTTACCCGAGTAGAAGTGGGAAAGGATAACTAAGGATATTGTTGTCAAGTTACCAAGTGTGAGTAGTGGATACGATGCGATTTGGGTGTAGTCAATGGACTGACTAAGTCACCCCATTCCTAGCTATGCTTAGGACAAGTATGGTAGATTTTAGAGGTAATTGGAATACTCACTTTCGTAAAGATGAGTTTTTCCTTAAGGTGGGGATTATCATTTGAGTATGGATGTGCTTCATTTGAAGCATGGTATGAAAAGGAATGTAGGTTACCGTTTTATGGGCCGTAACTGGAGAGAGTGAGTCGAATGGATCGAATTTGGTACAAGAAACAACCAACAAGATAGTGGTAATACAGGAAAGGCTTGAGGTAACTAAATTATCAAAAGATTTAGCTTGGTAGTAGTGGGAAACTTTTGAATTAATGCTGGTAGGTTATGGGTGGTTGAAGGTCTCACCTTGGAGAGGTGTAGTACATTTAGAAAGAAAGACAAGTTAGAACCGAGTTATGTAGGACCATTTTAGATCCTTAGATGGATTGGGCCTATAGGTCGGTTGAGAATTTTTGTCATATGAGCTGAGTATCGGAAATTGGATTGGGAGGTGCTGAAAGTTTGAGTAAACCTGAATTTGCGGGGATTCTTTAGATACGTTGAGCTTTGTAACATCTTATACCTTAATTTCAAGACAGTTATTGTTTGTTGAGTTGCGAGGTTAAGATATACAACACGTTGTTACAACAACTTAAGGGTTTTGATAAGTTTTCTCGATGACGAGTGAGGTTTATGTAGTAGGATGCTTCTTTTCGTTTGGGGTTGTTGTGTTGCTAATTGCACCCTTATGGGGGTAAGCAAAGTCATTAGCAGTTAGATTCGGATTCTGAAAGTTAGTCGAGATTAAGGTTGACAAGACTCTTTGTTTTGTCAAGGAACCGTTGATGTTGTGGACCGAGAGGTCATGAGTAAAAGCATAGTATTATAGCATTAGTAAAAGTTCGTTGGGATTCAAAGCGTGGTCCTGAGCTTACTTGGGAACGCAAGGATCAAATGAGGTCTAAATGTCCTCAGTTGTTTGTCGATAGTGCTAATGCCTCGAGTAGTTAAATCTTGGGTAGAGATTTTCTCAAGGTGGAGATACTGTGACAACCGAGGCTTGAGCAGGTAGGTCAAACCGTAGTGTTGACCTAAATATCTGTTCTATATGTATGGGTTATGTGTTATATGTGTTTATACGTGTTTATATGTGTTTGTGTGGGATATGTGAGATTGTATAATCAATCCATTGAGCGTGATTGTCTCATTGGGATTGGATTTGTGTTGGATTTTGTGGAATTCATTTCGTTCACTTTTGGTGACAAGGAAATAATTTTGGTGATTGAAGCGGTTTCACGTTAATTGTGTAAGTAATTATACGTATACGTATTTATGTGTTAGTAATATTAGGATGAGATTAGGTTCTAGTAGTTAGAATAAGGAAGAAATGAAATTTCTATTTTTGGAATGTTAAGTTTAATAAAAATGAAAAGTTAATTATTTTTAAAGGTCTAGTAAATTGCGTTTACGCAAAAAGGTATGCTCAAATAAGCTTAGGTTTTTATAAAAACTTAAGGTAAAGCAAATAATTAAGTAATTAATAAATAAATAAAAATATTTTTTTATACATGAATAGTAAAAAATGAATTTTAGAGGAAAAAGAAAGAAAAAAGGAATTTTAAAAGGAAACAAATACTAATTAGACTTTATCTATAATTAGTTAGGGGCCTATAAATACAAAATAAAATCCCATAACCCTCCCCCCTTGGTATAACCGGTAGAAAAGAGGAGAAAAAAATTAGGGTTTTTGCTTTTGTGAAGAAATCAAGCTCTAAGGTAAGTTTTAATTAATCCTTGTTAGTTATTAATCATTAATTTATGTAATAATTATTATGATGGAATTAGGGTTTTGTAAAATCAGTAAATTAATGATGTTTAATCATATTGCAATGATTAGGGTTTAATTAGAAGCTTATGGGTGTAATGGGTTAGACTTAATTCGCGTTAGAATTTGATTTAGATTGGGGCAGAATTTAGGGCTGTGTTGTTTGGCTGATATCTCAATGATGGTAATAGCTTTTGTCAAGTTTCCAGTGTCTATGACGTAGCTCAGAGAGTCTAGTTTCCAGAACATCCGGCCTCGAATGTTTTGAGGTCGGGAAGTCAGTCAAATGTTGGTTGCAAGAAAAGTTGTCAAAACAGTAAATACGGGTCAGATTTAGGTCAGATTACGAGGTGTAAAACCCCACTTAACATTCGAATTTTGCTTAGCCCTTCCACAGGAGTTTAGTTCTATGTGTCTATTAGAAATTCCCCAAAGGAGAGCTTCTGATTTGGAGTCTAAGTACGGTTTTTAGGTCAAAACGTTTTAGTGTGCGATCAGATCCGAAACTGAGTAGTTAAAAGTTTGATTTTATTAGAGGCACTTAAGAAGGGAAATAACCTGTGATTTTTGGTAGTTAACCTGTGATTTTTGGTAGAATTTATAAAGCTCAGTAGGTTTGGTTTAGAAAATGGTAAAGTGAGGTCAAAATTCTGCGTTTTCAGGTAAATTGTAAGACTTTGAAATAATGTGTAAACGAATTGGTTAATGTCGGGCATGGTGTCGGGATGACCCATGAGGGTAACTAAACACCTTAGACATCCATCATATTATTGTTACATGTGCTTAAGCTTTTGGCTTAGTAGCGTGTAACACGAGTTATTTTGTTGTTTAGATTTGTGCTAGTTGTTTGTGAAGCTTTTTGTTGGAATCTTTTGGAAAGCTAAGCAAAGGTGAGTTTCATAGCCCCTTTTTCTCATGTTATTTTAGGGTGAGAATGATGCTTGTCTTGTTGTCGTGTTAAAATGTTTTTAAGCTTGCTGTAGTTATGTGTATTGGATCGTGGGCACGTTCCGTCCCGTTGTGTTGCGATATGATATGTTTGGTATTGTGGATCCCAATATGCAAAACGAGGTGTGACGGTGGTAAGACTGCGTGAGCTAATATGAGGCCATGTAGCGCACATATGTAGCTGATATGATTGTGGATCGTGGGCATGTTCCGTCCCGTTGTTGTTAATTGTTGTCATGAATTGTTTTGGTAATTGCAGCAGCTAATTGAAAGTTTATTTTAGGGATATTGTTGTATGTCGTAAACCTATGATTCTCGCTCAACTTTATGTTGACGTTTTAAGCATCATTTTTAGGTGAGCTTAATGGTGCTAAGATAGAGCGAAGTGGCTAGAAGAGAAAGTAGGATGCTTGGAGTTTATTTATGCTTTCTGTTTGAATAAATGCGTTTGCATGAATTGTTTGGATTATGTTTTTGCTTGTCATTTATTGACGAGACCTCTTTCTCATTAATAAAGACACCATTAGGTTTTGGGTATTGTTATGACACTTTGTGTCTTTGATATATATTCTTGTTTACGCCTTGCGTTTCCACCTTGGCGGGGTGTGACAGATAACATAATTTAGAAGATAACATCCTGACTTCATTAACCAAACACAAACCATTCTAACATCATAAATTCAGTTACAGGCATATTATTTTAAAAGAAGATTAAAATCTAGGGTTAAGTCCATAGATAGGTAATCTACTTACCAAAAATTACAATGTTAGGTAACGAACTTTGAAAAATACCATTTAAACCCATGAAACTTGTTATGACTTGTTAATATAGGCAATATGACCTTTTTAGTGCCACATCAACAAATAGTAAAAACTTTTTTCATTACCCATTACACCACAATATTTCTTGTATTTTACCTATTACACCTAAAAGCTTTTTATCACAAAATATGTAATCTTGTAGGTGACCCATATCATTTTTCCTGTATGACCCGTATCTAAAATACAAAGACAAAAAAAACTAAAACAACATTAACTAAGAAAGTTTTTTAATTAACATTCATCAACAGATACAAGTCATTACTACATGAAATATTGTTTGATTAGCTAATACAAGTTAGATTGCCCAAAAATTAGCTTAACATGTTACCAGAATACTGTTTTAAGCTGAGTACTAGATGAAATTAAACAAAATGATGAAATCCTTTCATCACCTTCAACATCAAACCTTTCTTTTCCCCTTTGACTTGTCTGCACATCTTCTAGGTGTCCTCATTCTAAATTTCTTCACAATATTATCCTATGTTTCAACATTATCTAGTCCAAGCACATATCCCTTGATTGGAATAGGGCTTTAGAAGATGACTTTTTGAATGGGATTCTTTCCAACTAGTAGATAATCCTCAACAATGTCATATCCATACCATGCAAGCAATTCTTTTCGAATGGTCTCCTTAGACAGCCTTGCCATTGATGGCCCCTCCTTAGGAATACTTGTTATTGATGGCCTCTTACTAGAAACACCTTTGCTGTTATCTAAGCTATCTGAAGTAAGCACAATTATTTTTGCAAAAACAAATTAAAAATCAAACTAAGTCTGCTAAGTCTGTTGACCCACATTACAGATGCAAGCACACCATTTGACCCACATTACAGATGCACATTACAGATGCAGAAAACATGATGATTGTCCTTCTTATAATCCTTACCATTCATCCACTTGTCTGCGCATCTTCCATGTGTCCTCATCCTAAATTTCTTCAAAGTATCATCCCATGTGTCAACATTTGGTAGTCTAAGCACACATCCTGTGATTGCAATAGGGCTGTTGACATTTGAATTATGTTTCTATGAGACTGGTACATATTTAGCTTTAGACTTTGGAGAGTGACATTGGTATGTGTGTAATTAAACATATCTTTTACTTAATAAAACGACCCTAAACGACCAAAAACGCACATAAAATGCCATAAATATGCTTGGTTTTGTGTTTGTACTGTGCATGTACCGGATATTCACTAAAGGACAAAAACGGAGATAAAACGGATATTTCTGGATTGACTCGACTACATTTTTGCATTTAATGAAGTCAAGACGAAGTCAAAGTCAACCCCGGGATACGGCATTGGAAAGGGCATGGAAAAACGAACCCGAAACCCTATCATGAAAAAATGGGCCGACCCATACCCATTTTAGTGGGCCGAGTCAGCCCACTATATTTAAGCATAACCCTTTTAAACCTTTAAACCCTTAATCCATTTATTAAAAGCCTATTTCCTTTTTTTTATAAAACAAAGCCCAACAAAAAAACATTACCCTGGCCCAACTCTTAAACCATTTAACAACCCTTTAACGGGCGTTAAGCCCACACTCCCTTTATCCTTACACCGTTAGTCCTTCAAGGACTAACATTGTTAGTCTTTGAGGACTAACGGTGCAAACCCCAACCTAACCTCAAGGACCCAAGATGAAAGTTACAAGGACGATTCATGTAATTCACCAATACACCTTGAGGGACTAAATTTGCCCATTCCCCAAACTTTCACCCCTGCTCACCCTTTTATAGCTTTTACCCGCCAACACTGTAGATCGTCCTAACCACACGCGTTTTGTGTGTACCATGCAACAAACGACAAACCCCTTTCACCCCATGATAAATACATCTCTTTCCTTAACCCCACCCTTATAAGAGCATAAAAATAGGTTGGCAATCCTATATGATTTCATTGGTTGTGACTTGAAGATAAATGATCAATGGTTGAGATCATTTGGATTGAAGGCCAAGGCAGATTAAGGGTCGGGATTTGAAGGTTGAACTCTCTCACAACACAAACACAACAAACACAAGACAAGAAGACTCACTGCTTATATAAAAAAGAATGAAGACATAGATGGGAGAGCTAACTAGGAACTAGGAGTAGATTAATGTAATTTTTAATGTTTTTAAATTTATGTTTTTAGTCTTTTTATTTTTCTGTCATTTACATTTTTTCAAGTCTTTGTAATTTTCAAATTAATGAAATTCAGTTTTATGCAAAATTTGTCATTTTCTTTTTTTTAAACTGCTTAATTGGTTCTAGCTTATTTCTTGCTTAAAGTTTGTTGTGTTTAGCTTCTCTATGATCCTTATGCCTGTTTGTTATCTGGTTACTAAAAAATTCTTGCTTAAATCAGTTGGTATAAGTTTAAAAATGGCAAAAACTTTCTTTAAAGGGTTGATGGTATATAGGGAAAAAATGGGTCAATTTTAGTTTTAAAAGCATTTGGGTCAATAAGCCACATTAGCATTTACTCTAGCATTACTGTATTAATCTATTTTTAAATAGTTTTTATGGATTAACTTTTAGCTTTAAGGACTTACTTTTTAACCCTTTGAATCTGTGTTGAATCTTTTAGTGTAGTATGCAAAATTTTTGATTCTAAGTTTTGAGGCTCAGGTTGTATGTTTTTGTGTCTTAAATAAGTCAAGATTTGAGTGTATGATCTGGTTTTGAAGCTACAAGGTCTGCTTTATTGTTTAAAGGCAAATGGGTCAAAACTGTTCTTGCATACTTGTAATGGGTCAAGTTTTAGCCATTTTTCAATCTAAAATTTAAGTTAGTTAATGGTTATTTTAGAGTCTAATTTTTATAGGATAAGTAGTTCATAGCATGTACTTAATCTGTTATAGCTTATCTCAGGTTTAAAAGTTCTTTTGCTTGCTAATTTTTAGTCTGCAATAAGCCCTTTTTGTGCTCCAAGAATGTGAAAAAAAATCAGCATATGCTGATGTGCAACAGCATTTTTACCAAGCCTTTTTATAGCTTATTTAAGTTTCAATTTGTTCTCCTTTTGCTGAATTAGAAAGCCACTTGGGCAGGCTTGAAGCTCATATAAGCTGCATTTCATTAGTGTTCCTTTAAGGGCTTATTATTAAGCCAAAAAGACTGTCCCATAGGCTGAGTCTTTCTAACATTTGATCTATAAATGGCAAAGGGATGTGAATCTTTGCGGTGCTTCATTGAGTTTACGATAATCGATTCATACTCGCCACCAAAACTATTTCTTTTTGAACAAGTTCATCATTTTCGTTGGTTACAACTGTAATTCCACCCTTTTTTGGTACACAGTGAATAGGACTAACCCAGACTCTCTGTGCAATAGGATATATAATACCGGAAATCCAAGAGTTTGCACGATTTCTTTTTTTGAACAACTTCCTATGCATGTTTGGGTTTTAACTTCTCTGTTTTTGGACAACTGGTTTCTTGTCATCCAGAAGTTGTATCTTATATTTACAGAATGATGGGCAGATACCAGGAATATCTGTTGTTTTCCAAGCAAAAGCTTGCTTATGCTTTTTAAGGACGGATACAAGTTTGTTTTTCTTTACTTGGGAAAGTTGAGATGATATGATAACAGGAAGAAAAGAAGGTTCTTCCAGGAATACATATTCCAGATTATCAGGAAGAGGTTTAAGTTCGAGATTCGTAGGCGGTTCTTCGAGAGATGTTTTGATTTTATAATCTGTATTGATGGTGATTTTCTCGAATGGTAGTTCTTCGGTATCGGATTCAGAGTCAGAGTTTTCATCGGTAGTCATTGCTATGAATTTATCGAATTCAACAAATTCTTTCTTCGAGACAAGGGTCCTATGATAGAAGGAGATTTTTACTACCTTCGTTTAGAATTGTTAATCGAAGTATTCTTCTTGGATTTCATCGATATTGAAACAGGTATCATCGTTCAAATAAGAATGCTTCAATGCGGAATCGATATTAAAAATCATTCGTTCATTTCTAACTCCAAGGTTGAGTTGTTTCTATTTAACTCAAATAACTGCATCGGCAGTATAAAGAAATGGTCGTCCCAAAATGAGGGGAACTTTACTATCTTCTTCCATTTCGAGAATAACGAAATCTGGCAGAAAGGTGAAATTACCAACTCACAAGCATACTTCAGCTATTCCAATAGGGTATTAGAATGATCTATCGGCTAATCTTATTCTCATTTTAGTAGGTTTAAGAGTTTCAAGAGATAGTTTTACGTATAATGAATATGACATAAGGTTAATGCTGGCACCAAGATCAACTAAGGCATTACAAGAGAGAGTTTTAAAATTGCATGGAATAAGAAAACTTCCGGGGTCTCCTAGTTTTGGTGGAACTTTATTTTGGATCATTGCTGAACTTTCATCGCTTAAGAAAGCGACAAAAATTTGTTCGATCTTGTGTTTGTTGCTTATTAGCTTTTTGAGAAATTTTCCATAATTAGGCATTCCAGCTAAGACGTCGATAAGATGTACATTGATTCGGACGGAGCGGATTATGTCGAGAAATTTTCCATATTATTGGCCTCCATTTTTTCTTTCCTTATGCATTGAGGATATGGAATTTTTGGTCTATATGGTTTAGGCAATGGAGTTTCTTTGGTTTGTTTTGGATTTTGAGTTTTTGGTTGTGGTGTAGGTTCGTCTTTTTCGTCATCACTATCAAAATTGATAGGGGTTTCAGAATTGTCTTGTTGGTTATTTGGGTTAACTGGTGGGTTATAGGATTTACCACTTCTTGTAAATACGCATTTACATGCTCATTGCGAGATTGCGTGGGTTGATAGGCTTTGGAGTTGTGTCCTTTTGGGTTTGGTTGAGTGTTACTTGGAAAAGATCTAAAAGGTCGACCAGACTGCTTGTCAGCAAGTCTGTCGAACTTAGTTTCAAGATTCTGGATTAAGGCTTGATGATTTTTGGCTACGGTTTCAAGTTGAGTTTTAAGGTCCATAAATGTTTCTTTGACGAAAGCGTTGGTTGATTTTTAGTTTTCATTTTAGTATTCTCTATATAGACACCATGTGTTGTGATGATATCCATTCTTGTTTACGCCTCGCGTTTCGTTGTAATCATTCCGTCCGCTTGAACGCCAATTATCGCGATTTGAGTCTCAGTCACGGTAATCATTGTAAAAACGAGTCTTACGGAAAATTTGCATGAATTTAGCTTCTTCTTCATGGGACGTGGGCATGTCATCATCGTCAAGATCGGGTGGTGGTTGTTTGGCACGAGATTGGAGTTCTTTGTATTGAGCATCCATTTTTATGGTCATGGCATCCATTCGAGCCATAATTTTGTCAGTATCGGTGTTACTATTACCTTCATCAGCGAAAGCAATAGTTTTCTTAGGAGATGATTTGGTTTTTTGATTTTTAGCCCAATCGAGCTTGAGTAAGACTTTATTTTTGAGAAGCTGATAAGCTTGATTTGGTGTTTTATAGAGGAAAATACCACCAGCTGCGGTATTTAGAACTTCTTGGGTTATTTCGCTGAGACCATGATAATTTGTTTTGATAATATTGCATTTGGAAAGGTTATGACCATGGCAGTTTAGGAGCATTTCCTTCATACGAAGCCAAGCATCGGTTAGAGATTCGTTTTCATGTTGAGAAAAAACATGGATTTCTCCGAGGATTCGGTCGAAAAGAGCTGGAGGAAAGAATCGGCTAATGAAAGCAGTTCAAAGTTCATCCCACGTTTCAATAGTTCCTTCGTTGAGTTCGTCCAACCATGTTTTTTCTTCACCAGTTAGTGATAGGGGAAACATCATCAGGCGGACAGCTTTATTTTCGGTATCTCTGTATTTAAACATATAGCAGATTTCGAGGAATTCATGAATGTGTTTATGAGTGTTGGTCCCACTTCAACACTTCTACAGATCGAATTCCTTAAGCTTTTTTAAGGTTTAGTTATATTAGATAAATCTAACACAACTATAGTAGAAACTTTGTGTGAATGTATTAAAGATTATGCGGAATCTAATCTTTAATAAGAAGAATTTTCAATGGAACGGTAAAACACAATGAACATATAATTCAACAAAACATAAAAGCTCCAATATTATTAAGTAAATAATACGAAAGCTCCAATATTATTAAGTAAATATTACGAATACTCTCAAAGTATTAGGGTTACAAAGACCTTGAAGCTATGATAATTCTATGAATGACTCGTTTGGTTTTGATACATTCATCTCTATGCCCTAGGACCTCCTTTTATACACCAAGGAGTCCTAAACGGCTTACAATACTTTCCTAAGTAATCATAATCTTCTACATAAATAACTTATACTTATCTTTTACCAAAATATCTCATACAAATCACATAAGCAGTACTAACTAACTCAGCAGTACTAACTTCTTCACTGGCATCATTAACTTTGTACTAATAGTAGTAACTTTTATACTAGCAGTAGTAACTACTTAGTATATTTTCCAGTCTTTATTTCTGAGCAGTCTTAACTTCTACTAGCAGTAGTAACTTCCTCTAGCAGTAGTAACTTTGTACTGACAGTTGTAACTTCACCAGCAGTCTTAAACACTTAGAATAATTTTCATTGAAATTCTCCAGCAGCACTAACTTTGACTGAGCAGCATTAACATCAATAAGAACAGTAGTAATTCCAAACAGCATCAAGAAGCTTTTAATCCCAACAATCCTCCCCTAAACTTGATATTTATCTCCAAAATCATCAAGTTTCTTCATTGAAAGCTTCATTAATCACCAGGAGGATGCTTCCAAACACTTCATTGATTCTTAAGCTGTTTTGTGAGAAGTTTAAGAAGCTGATATGCCATTTCACTGAAATGATCACATTGAAGCTTCTTGTTTAACATATCAGTAATTGTAGCAGGTGTAAGGGGATATCTCTTTTCTACCAGCATGTGAATGTGCATATGTTGCATCCTTAAGGAATGAACTCCACATGAGTCATATAGCTTCCAGCTCAAAACTTGGTACCTTTGTTGCAACTTCCAAATTTCATCTTCTACACGTGGTTCAAATATTATTTTCAAATCACTCCATAACACCAAATCCAAGTCTTCCAATGGTGTCTTGTTGACTTTATATTAGCTTTTACCAATTTGAACAAATCTTCTGTACATTTGAGACTTTCCATCAGCTCTCACTATTTGATAATAGCTTTTCTTTCCTTCTTTATGGATCTTCCAATCAACAATACTTGGAGACTTAGTAGCTAAAGGTACAACATCAATTACAACCTCTTCTTTATCTGGAATGACTTCCATTAGACTTTGAAGCTCTGATGTGTCTTTATCCTCATCCACCTTTTGCTTCTTAGTACTCTTTTTTTCTAACTCTTCTCCTGCTCTCTTTAAACTATCTTCCACCAACTTAGTTCTAAAATCCACAAACATGTTTACCCTTGTGAAAGCTTTGTCAAACAATTCTTTGATAGAATCAAAGTCTTTAGATTTCAAGTCTTTGTGCTTCCAGCCTTCCATATTCTTAAGTTAAGTAGTCATGTTCTTCTTCTGTTGAGTTTTGATTGGTGGTTTGTTCCTCTTCTCTTCTGCTTTTTTAGCTGCAAAGTGTTTTCTTCTTTGTT
This sequence comes from Tanacetum coccineum, assembly GCA_026074375.1. Taxonomy (NCBI): domain Eukaryota; kingdom Viridiplantae; phylum Streptophyta; class Magnoliopsida; order Asterales; family Asteraceae; genus Tanacetum; species Tanacetum coccineum. The sequence continues at coordinate 66,738 of BQNB010016039.1, forward strand.
ATAGGAGTTCTTTAAACAATGTGGCTTTTTATTCAATTGTGAACTGTTCTTGTTCTTCAGCTTGTAGTCTTTCAGCCAACTGATAATCAACATCAACTTTTGCTTGAATGTCACCCCAAGCAATATTGGCTTCAACAATCTTTTCTTCTTCAGCTCTGGAAATTCTTTCCTCTTCATCAATCTCTGCTTGTAATTTAAGTGCCATCTCTTCATCAAGCTTGAGATGATCTTTCTTCTTTAAAGGCTTCTCAGGTTCTACCAATATTCCTTTCCCTTTGTCCTGTGATAGAACTTTTGAAGAAGTTGTTGTTGTTGTTGTAGATTTACCTGGCTCTTAAAGAACAATCCCTTTAGCTTTGGGTTTTGTGCTCTTTAGTTCAGCCAAAGCTTGTGCCAAAGTAATTTCTTCAGTAGTTATTGTAATAGTTGTTGCAGCAGTACTAAGTTGAGCAGCATCAACTACTTCTTCAACAACATTTTCATTTTGCCCTGCAACAATTACTTCTTCACCATTTAGAGCATTCACATCAAACATCTCATTATCATCTTGAACATTAACCAGGGTAATGTCTTCATCAGCATCAATAGCATTAATACTCCTCCCCTGTTTGGATGCATCCTCACCCAAATCTTGTTCATCTCCAGAGAATTCTACCCTAGCAGTCAAACCAACTTTATATAACATTTTCAGCCCATGAGTTCTTGACCTCTTTTTCTGTTTAAGTTTCTTGACCCTTCTCTTCAAACTAGCAAATTCATTTTGATAAATGGTCTTTGTCTTTTCCAAATCAAGAACCCTTTTTTGTAAATTGGTACATAGTTCCATCAATTCATTAAGTTTCACACTATCCTCACCACTTCGAAGTGTGTTACCTCTTGCGAGCAGTGGATCATTAGAATGTTTAGATACATTCTCAAACCTAGTTTGAGCAAAAGTGTCACACCTCGAGAATTTCAGGTCAATATTTTAAACTTTTCCGATCATTATTTTTTACTTTAATACGTTACGTTTGAATCCGGCAGTTTACCGGGAAGTTAACCCGCGTAAATCTGAAAAACGTCATCGGACGCGTTCCGGCCTTGGATTTTGATTATTTTAGATCTTATATGAGTTATTTTATCTTTTCTAAGTGTTTCGTAGTTTACGATCACTCCCGGTATTTATTTTTACGCTTTAACGTTTAAATTGCGTTTTTTGCGTTTTTGACCTAACGAAACCCTGAAAACCCGAAATCTTTTCGTGTAAACTTTAGTTATCGTCCATCTCATGTTCTTAAGTCAAAAATTTCGTTCATCCCCCCCTATACCCAAAACACACGCATACACACACTTAAATAAATCAAAGAGCATATTTTATCTCTAGTTTGAATTTCAAAAATAAAACACCATCACATGCAAGAAAGTGACATTTTTGTAGTCACCTTCCATGAACCCACATGTGACTCTTACACCCTTTGTCTTCATTCATCCATGGAGGACCACTTCTCCACTATATTATAACATGGAATCTTATTTAATTTCTAAGTGACTAGTTGGTTAGTGATTTAAGCTTGAACCCCTTCCCCTCTTTGTGTTTGCGTCCGTAACCCCTTCATACACATCCATAGTGTAGTGTTGATCACCTTCTTAGCAACTTGGTTACACACTTTGTTGACTTGTCTATGAGCCCAATAACATATCCTTTTTCCTATAATTACATTGCATTCTCACCAACTAGGGTTTCCACTTCTAATTTTATAGTCTCCAAATTTGTTTTCTCTCCCTCTTTTGCTCTCCTAGCTCACGACAAACATACACCCTTTTAGGGTTTTCCTATTTTTGATTTCTTGCATAATCCAAGCATACAAGGTTCATTTCTAAGAACATCTAAGGTGATTTGAAGTATTAGTTATTTGGTTTAAGTTTTAATCCAAGATCTAAGTTTTGGGTTTCAAGAATTTGTTTGTTGGGTTTTATAGATCTATTATTTTGGGGTATAGATCTTGTGATTTCTCTACTTGTTCTTCATTGTTGTAAGCGTCTTGAACATTTCTTTGTAGTTTACTTATGTTCTTCTTATATGTTCACGATCCATACATCCTCATGTTGTGTTTTAATTTTTGAAAGATTATAAAACAAGATTTTATAAATAATGATGCTACTTTGTTTCACTAGTTAAATATTATGTTCTTGGTGAGATAAGAGTTGAATGAGAGTTGCAACAATAGAAAAGAAGGGATTAGGTTAGCTTTAGGTGTGGTTTTGTTATGGTTTAGTTGTGAATAAAGATTAGGTTAGATTAGGCACTATTGTGAAGTTTGGGTGGATTTTGGTTGTGTTTTTTATAAAAAGTGCTTGCTGATCCGAAATTGTTTTGAGGATTTACGGCGGACTTAAAAATGTTTTTATTAGGCGTTTTTAAATATAGTAGTTGTTGGAAAGTTATTTTGATTAGCATAGATTTTCATAATAATACGCAAAGATCGGACTTTAAATCGGACAAGTTTTATAGCAAATGAAAATCTTGAAATATTTTTCGCAAACCGAATGATTAGTTGCTGAGGTGAATAGTTAAAATGGGTTTTCGGGACACTTTTTAAAAACATTTTTGGTACTTTTAACACTAGCGGGATCGTAATAGTAAACATACCATTTATTAGTATCGTTTAAAGACGTCGTTAACATATTTTAGGAAAAGCGATAAAGTTACTAAAAATAGTAAGTTTGGTAAAAATTTAGCGGAATCAGAATTAGAAGTTTAAGTGATTAGGTTATAGTTAGTGCGTTGAATTTATGGAAACTAATAACATATAGGGGACGGTATTTACGGCCCGAATCTAAATTCTTTATTAAATAGAAACTTTCTAAAAATAGTAATTTTTGGTTAAACGCTGAAACTTAACAAAAAACTATATGATTTTATTTCGTCATGATTTGATAATAAAAAAAAAGCAAACACACATGGATGACTTTTGGTGATGAACATATTATGCAATTCTTGGCATGTTTTTCGTGTTTCTGAGACGCGTTATTATTCTAGTTCGCGGCTAGATTTCTATATCATCTTTTACTTGCGTGATTATCATTTGCTATCCTTGCTAAGGTGAGTTCATAGCCCCACGTTTTACTACTTTTACTTTACTATTTTGAGGTGAGAAATATTGCTTGTTTTTAAACTAAGGACACATACGTTTCCTTTTCCTGATTACGTGTTGCCTTAGTATGCGATTAGTCCACTATTGCCGAAATTATCATGCAAAACCGTTACAATTGCGTAACAGACTATACTGGTTAAGGTAAGCCGGGAATGTTGTATAAAATTGATCTATTGGGAGTACTTATCACTTTCCGGGTAAGTAGCACTTACTAGATTCGGAGAGGGCCCGAACAAACAGTTATATCATGGCGGGGATTGTCAATAGGTGATCTGGTTCAGATACTTTAGGCAGCGAGTAAGTAATTCTATTTGGTATATAAAATGCATTCTTTTAAATTGTGTTTTTCTGTGTCATGGAGCTTAGCGCAAACGTAAATGCTTTTATGTGAAGTTGTATCTCCTATAACTGTCGCGTGCGTACTGTGAACTTATGGTCCAACCTTTTATATTAAATTTAAACCTATGAATTCACCAACTTTATGTTGACGTTTTTGCTGTTTTTTTTCTTAAGCGGCTTAGCTGTGGATGATCTTTGCTTGCTTTATGGTGTTACCATGCATTGGACTAATTTTCAAGAATTATTATTATCTATGTTAACATCGTTGTCAAACTTTGAAACCTTTTATTCGCTTCCGCATATTATCTTTGAACTTATGTAAAACCTTAACTATTTTAAATTAATGCAACGATGTTAGATTTTCAAATGTACCCTTAGAGGTCGTTCTTTGTATCTTGTGTGATGTATATTATGACGTCACGCCCCGGATACATGTTTCCGTCCAGGCCCCGTTTGGGGGTGTGACATATTGGTATCCAGAGCCAATGTTATAGAGAACCAGGTAGTATATTTAGGTCTGGTCTATATCTAGTATGTGATCCTACATGTTTACTTGCTTACGTATATAAGTACTATCGATAAGTATATAAGTTTTAATTTTAATACACTTCCATAATTAAATTACGTATATTTTTGCCATGACTATACCTTACATCTATATTTTTCTTGCATTGCACGCATTGGCATGGGTTGATATAAAGGGGATTTATATAAACTTTTGCTTGTGCAGGTTATGGCAGCTCCGGTTATTTCTATTTCTTCGGACATATCAGTCGAGAGTGTGGGATCCTCTTTTCCGCGAGTTATCCTTATCGGTTTTATTTTTTTGAGGTCCCGGTTGCACCGGAGGAGGGGGCGGCTGCAGTTGCCTCACCTGCCAGGGTACTCGAGCTTGATACTCACTCATTGTCAGAGGTTGATCCATCAGAGAGTTCACCACCTCCCGTATCTGTAACACCTATGGTTTTACCTTTTCTGTGTTCAGACGATTCAGAGTCAGATATTGAGATACCCGAGAGTTATGTATCACCTACACCTCATGATGCTATGCTTACTAGATGGAGGAGCAGAGTTGCATCACGATCATCATCACCTACTACATTTACTCCAAAGATCCCTACTGCTCTCAATTTACCCGCACATATGTTGTTGTTGCACCATCATTTGAGTTTCCACTTGCACCTGTTGTTGCCCCACCCGAGATTCGTCGATGATGAGCTATTCTTATCCGACTCGGGGAGGACATTCCTATTGGTCGACTTTATCGTACTCATCCTGGTGGGTCATGTAGGGCATTGACCGCAAGGAAGTCGGTTAGACCTTTACCTTCTCATCGTTTAGCATTGACATCACTTGGATCATTTTACTTCCGAATCATCATCGAGTCATTCATCTTCAAATCATTCATCATCTGGGCATTCTATTTTGGGTCATTCCTTATCCGGACATACACCACCAGACACCACTGATGTTGATTCATCTACACCACCGAGATTTGTTCATCCATCACTTGCTAGGACTCCATGGTGTAGCGAGGCCTATCTCCGTTGGAAGTCTGCCCCATTATCTACCATGTATCCACCGACGACATCTGAGTCGTCAGCTGGGGATTCTTCTTTCGAGTCATCTGCTAGACCATCTCGCAAGAGATGTAGCTCCCTTGCTACTACCGTGATTTTATCTATCCATGCTACGAGAGCTTTAGTTCCTTCCTGTGCTGATCTTCTTCTACCTCGCAATAGGTTTAGGGATTCTATTTTACTAGAGGATAGTGTTGAGGAGGACAGTGATATGGATGGATTAGAGGACATTGAGGCTGATGCTATGGCTGTTGAGGTTGCAGTAGATAGGGATGTTGAGGCTGGGATTGATGCAGGTATTGATATGGAGGTCAATGTTGGGATTGCTGTAGAGGACGAGGTTGAGGACGAGGTCGAGTCTAGTGATAGAGGTACTATGGAGGCTGGAGTTGATGTGGTTGCCGGGATTGATATCCCTGATGTTATGCTTATGCCTGATGTTG